>CAUYQG010062829.1:0-73281 GCA_963574415.1 Tarsius wallacei | reverse complement strand
CCCAGACTGGAGTGCAGTGGCCGCTCCCGGCCACCGCAGCCTCGACCTGCTGGGCTCCGGCGATCCTTCCGCCTCAGCCTCCCGAGTAACTGGAACTACAGGCGCGCGCTACCACGCCCGGCTAATTTTTTGATTTATTGTAGAGATGATGTCTCGCTTGCCCAGGCGGTTCTCGAACCCGCGGACTCAGGCAATCCACTCACCTCAGCCTCCCAAAGGCGCGGGATTACAGGCTGAGCCACTGAGCCCGGCTTGCCTTTTTATATTGATGAGGAAAGTGCATATTTGTACCAGAAACTTGTAGGCCATGAGCTATTGCCCATGTAATCCCATATGAGCTGTCAGTGTTATCTTCTCTGCAGAAGGCTAGCAGTCAGTCAGTGTGCAAAGTCAGGTGCAAACCTGGCTCAGTGGTGGCCCCCTGAGCCTGTCTGATATGCAGGAGAGTCACGCATACGTGACTTGAAGGGCAACCTTCTGTCAGCCAGCACCCACTGCCTCGCTCGGTCTTCAGACCTTTCTCTGAATTTATATCAAGCAAACTATTTAGGACACCTCTGTGAGCAGGAAGTGTGTTTCATTTTGCTTTTAATGAGGTTTCAAGCTATCTTGGCCCATCTCTGTCCTCTGGATGACAGCGCAGAGTTTTACGTCATTTGCTATTAGACGCCTTGTGATTGGACACCCTCGAAGGCTCAGCCATCCCTGGGTGTGCTGGGTTAACACAGGAAGAAAAGAAGAAGGAGCACTCCATTAACGTAGAGATTCTGCGCTTAGTTAATTAGAAGAGTCAAACAACAAAGAATCAGTTAGGCTGTCTTACTTCCACTGGTGTGAGTGTCTCAGCTCGGGTTGTCGTCCGCAGTGCACTGTTTTCATGCCCAGCTTCAATGTTGAATGGCCCCTAGAATGCAGCATGACTAGTCCAATGCTGCCCTCCCCAGATCTTCATAGGTGTAGCTGTAGGGGTAGAAAACTGAGTAGCCACGTTTATCTCTACTGTGTTGGTTTTGGAACTATTTGGGGGACATCTGTGGGGGCTTTTCCTTCCTTGGAGGAACCTCCGTTCCTAGACTTGATTTAAGTGGCAGCAGTCCTGTAAAAAGCTGGATTTTAGCAATAGTTTTTGTAAAAAGCAACCACCAAACAATCCTTTCCCAGAGTCACTGTAATACAGTGTTTGAAATCAGCTGCCTTCCTCCCAGCACACCCGTGCAGATCCAGTAGCACCCCCAGTCCTCCCGGCGGGCCTGTCTGGCAGCCCCGAGGGTCGGGGATCCAGCGGGATGAGGTCACTGCAGGGAGGGCGGGTGCACTTGGAGGGGGGGAGCCCACTCCCTGGGTCTCCGCCGCACACGTCTTTTGATAACTAGTGAAATTGGCAAGCAGAATGATTGAAAACATGTGAGAGGTAACTGGATCTAAGTTTCAAGTAGTACATATTTGAGAAGTTTTCCCCAATGTAAAAGTTACTCTTTAAGAGCCTTAAACTAATAAAAACAAGGAAATTCCATGTTACGGCTGCCACTCGGCCTTTCCATTTTTATTCCAGAAGTCAGATTTGACAGGTCAGCGGCTGGCTGGCTCTGGGATCCCCTGAGCGTGTAAAGTGGGGGGACGAGGAGCAAAGCTGGCGCTTCTTGGTGCCAGGCTCACAATTGCACTTCAGTATGTCCCATTTTCCCCTCCTGGGGCTGCTTCCTGTATTTACTTGACTCACCGAAGCTGCTTCAGGGTTCTCTTAGATACAGTTCTTGTGTCTTTCATCTCCTTTGTCTCAGTGTCATGGCAAATCTTACTGGGTGGCTGCCTTCTCGTCAGGAGTTAAGGCTGGCGTCCCTCGCCCTTGTGACCTCGCCCCCATCCCATCCTGTCCCTGGCCTTGCCGCTGAGCAGCTGAGCGGCAGCGCCTTGCTGGTGGCCTCCCCTCCCGTGTGTCCAGTCTTCCTGCCTTTATCGGAATGATGTCTCCAGAGCTCTGCAGAGGCCGTCCGCCGTCGTTCAGCAGCTGCCTGGAGAGTCAAGTCCACATGCAAGGCCTCCGATTAGGCGTCCCAGCCAGTCTTCCTGGATCCACCTCCTGCCTTTCCTAGTGACCCAGAAGATAACGAGCAACAATGGCGCCAGAGACCTGGGTCTCTTGCCTTTCAGAAAGCAAACCTGGCACCAGCAACCCGAAGCAGCAACTGCTCCTGCTTCTGGTGGGAGCGACAGGGTGGGGCGTGCAGAAATAGGAGCCGGAGGACACAGAGACAGGCTTGCAGAACTTGGGAGTGAGAAGACGCCTGTTCTTTTCCTCTTGTGCCCCTGCAGCCCTGCCTTCCTCCTGACCATCAGTAGGGCTCACGTGGGGGGCATTCTGCTACTGTGGGGGGAGCAGATTTAGGAGCAGAAAACACTGCTTTTAAAACCTCACCCTGCTGTGTAACCGTTGTGTGATCCTGGCCAGGTTACTTTTACCTCCGAGCATGAGAGTCCTCGTTGGTGGAGTGGGCACAGTAACGTCTTGTCAGATTGTCATGGGGATGAAAAATGGCAGGGGCTGTAAAGAATGAGTCGATAAACTGTCGTCGCAGCTATTTTTATTACCTCTGCCCGCTCTGTGCCTTCTGGAATCTCCCCCACTTCCTCTAGTGAATCTCGCCCATCCTCAGGGCCGCCCCTTGCTACCTTTCCTGTGGAGTCTTCCCTGACCATCCAAACTGTCAAGCAGTCTTAGTCCCTCTTCTGTAACGTTCTGCCGTATGATTGTGCAGGTATTTTCCCAGGTTGTGCCTGTGAGCACCAGCGCAGCTGGCTGGCCCTTGTATTCCTTGTCTTTCTCTGCCTCCCACCGTAAGCCCAGTAGGTGCTCAGGACCAGTTTTGACTAGTGAGTAATAAGTTGGTAAAAGGGGCTGGTAGGGGAGGGCAGCTTCACGGAGTATTTGGACTATAGGGCTGCCTTTAGGAGTGATGCTCTGGGCTGCATTTGTGCCTGGCTTCAAATAGGTATGTCTTTATAAATTTGATCCAGCTGACTCTGAAACAGGGCACATTCTTCTAAGATGGCTTCTTGATGCTGTTGGACCTCCCTGGCTCTGGTGCTCCCACTGCATGGGCGAAGACCTTGCTTTTGGCAACGATGTGCAGTTCCTTAAGTGTACTACAGATGTGTAGAATCCAGGGAAAGCCTCCCTTCAGCAGACCGCTTAGGGATGGGGTGTATCTAGGAGAAAACCAGGAAATGTTCTTTTCATTGCAGCTCTTGTTAGAAATCTTGTTCGAATAGAATAAGTGCATTGGTGTGTATCTCTGAATTAGTAGAATAATTGTTTTTGGTGTTGATGATTGAAGATCTTGATCATCATTTCAGATCTATGGCATATTTTCTTTATATTTACACTGGCTTGGCAGGATAACATATTTCCTGGAGCAGAAGGCAGCGGTGCACGTAGGCGTGGCATCCCAGAACCTGTCCATTAGCTGCTGCACACGCGTGGCTGCCTGTGGTTCCGGTCTGCCCTGGGATGGCGCGGCAGGGAAGTGGCAGAGAGCATAGCCGAGGCTACTTGACCCGAGCTGGTGTCCAGGTCTCTGGTTGGTAACAGTACAGTGGTGATGGGTGGGCTGGGAGGGGTCCTTTCTGTAGACCCCACTTTACTGGGAGCTGCTTTCCTCCAGCCAGGTCACAGTCCTTTCCTACCCTTGACCCTTAAGAAGTCATAAGAAGCACAACACATGGAGGACACAGGGTATAGAGAGATGGCATTCCCAGGCTGGAACAAGCGGTGTTATTTTGCTGAGTTTGATAGAGAAAAACCTCCTTGATGTCTGTGTGATTAAGAGCTGACATGTAGAATTAGAGGAAAAACTGGTGATGAGAACTTGAACTCGGAGCTGTCACAGAGAGACTGGGAATGCTTTGCAAGTGGCATTAATTTCCTGCCCCAAGGGCCCAGTGGAATAGGGTTCTATCGAGCTGGGCCAGAGTTTGGACAATGCTGGGATGCTGTGAGGGTGCTGGACGTCAGTTCCTATCAGAACGCCGTTGTGTAGCAGTAGTCATTTGTGGTAGTCGTGCTTGTTAACTGGGCACCTTCGTCCTTTGGTGTGAGGTGAGATAGTTAGCAGTAGTGCTGTAGCTAGGCTTGCATAGCCTGAATTAAAGAGCCCTTCTGGATGGGATGGAGTGCCGCTGACAACTGGAGTCTTGTTTTCTGGTGCCCAGAGTGGGCAGACTGGCAGCAGCACTTCCGGGCAGCCGTTTGCCTCCCTGAGTGTTCCTCACGCCTGGCACAGCTGGAGGTGAAACTCTTTGAGGATTTAAATGACCCCTTTAAAACCACATCTCTGCTCTTGGCACCAGGAACTTCCATGTAGCATAACCTGTTGGTGCCTAGAACCCAGGCTTCCTGATGGCAGCCAGCGGCACCAGTGCCAGGAGGCAGTAAAGGAATCACTTGCGACGCTCACAGTCTCTGCCATACTCGTGTCGCTCGGTGGGGCCGTCTGGCTGGCAGCAGCTCTCAGCCAATGGCAGGATGTCGTAAACCTTGCTTGCTGAACATGGCACCGAAAATCTTAAATTTAACTGCGAAAAATAAAATCAGAGCGGGCTCCAAGGTGATATTTCTTGGCCTGACAAAAGCTCTTAGGATGGACTTGCTCTGCCTTGTTGATAGATGCCGGTTACTAGTTTGGTTTTTCCTAGGAGCTGGTTGACATCTTTTAACTTTTACTTATAAAATTCAGGCAAAAACATTTCAAGCTCTTTCTGCAGTTTTTATTTGCTAATTAAAATGTGAGAAGGGAATGCAGCCACAGGTAGAGTTCTAGTGCAAGCCACAGCTGTGACTTTTTTTTTTAAAACCAAACCTGACAGTTTCAAAATGGAGTTATTAGCACTTCACCTGTAACTGTGATAGCGTTTAACTTTCATGATCTGTCTCTTAAGCACCCCCCCAACCCCAGAGTATACGAAAAGGGAGCTGAGTGCAGAAGTTGCAGGATACTTAATCCCTGAAAAAGGTAATAATGAGAACTGCCATCTCTGTGGAACTTTTTTTAAAAACTTGTAAGAGCTTCTCTTGTTCTTTATACCATGCAGTTTTCAAGGGACCCTGGGAGGTAAGGTAGGTGGTATGTTTTACAGATGAGAAAACCGAGGCTTAGGGAGGCTTGGAGCCTTGCCCAGATTCCCTTAGTGAGGAGCACCTGAATCCAGGATAGAACCCTGTGTGGCCCAGATTCCCTGCCGCTTCCTAGACCTCAGTGATGCCGCCTGGATGGGCCGAGCCCTGCTCCATAGGAAATGGGGCTGTGTGAAAAGCTGCGTGGTACTGGGTTACAAGCCGCCTTCCACTTGCACAATAACTAAGTAAAATCTGTTTTAATCCTGGAAGTTGTAAGCAGCTCATCACCCACCAAGCCAAGCTGTTTATTCCCAGTGACCCCCAAAGTGTGTCTGCCCCAGCGCACCACGCCGGATGGTTTGCGTAGATCCATGGCTGTGCCCACCCGACAGGTGCCTGAGTTTGGGCAGCCCAAGCAGAGCCGAGCCTCAGACCGGCGATGGCTTCCCCACCAGCTTTTTCCCACAAAGGGAAGGGAGCCTTTGCCAGAGAGGCTGGTGGCCCTAACAAATTGATTCCTGCCACACAGTAGGAATAAATATTTTCAGCAGACAGAGTTGTTGGCTCCTAAAGGATTCAAATTAAAGGCTTATTTCTGAAACAAATACTTTAGGAGGAGAGCATTTTTACCAGTGCAGATGAGATCGGAGCTACTCCATTTGGCAGTGGGATAGTTATTTTGAGATTAAACCACAATGTTTTCCTTCCCTGCCACATTTTTCACTGATGACCTTGCCCCCTGTTTCATGGAGCAAGGGGAGTGCTGGAGTTCAGGCAAGAAGCAGGCAGTATGGTGTACTGTTGGAGCCCGGATCTGGATTCAGATCTCAACCCTACCTTCTCCTGGTGTGATTTGGGCAAAGCCAGCCGGTCCTCTGATCATCAGTGGCCTTAGTCTGTGAAATGGAGCAGTATCTGCTTTGCATCAGTTGGTGATATCCCCTCAGGACTGGGTTTCATGCGAGGCCAGCACTGTGCACCAGAACTCTGTGCTGATGCACCCTGGTCTAGACGTGCACTATCAAATACACTTGCCTCCGGCCCCTGTGACTGTCGAGCTCTTGAAGTGTGGCAGCTGCGGCCGAGAGACTGGATGTTCGATTTCATTTACATTTGCACAGCCTTGTGTGGCTGGTGACTACCACTTTGGATCGTGTAGTTTCTGTTCCTTCTGCTCATTCAGTTGGTTGGCCCTTAGGTCCGGTTGACTGGTTGCCGGGTTGACCCACTTAAGGACCCCTCGCGTCTCTCTCTCTGCATTCCAGAAGCACCTGTGGAGTTTGGGCCGGCCTCTCTGGCGTCTGCCTTCCGTCCCGCAGCCAGAGCAGTGGGCAACTTCCACTGTGCTCGGCCGAGGCGTGAAATCTCAGCCACGAGCCCCCAAATCAACCTTCATAGACACTTCTTAAACATTTTTTTAAAGAGATGGTGTCTTGCTCTGTTGCCCAGACTGAACTTGACCTCCTGGGCTTAAGCTGTCCTCCCACCTCCGCCTCCCAAGTAACTGGGACTACAGGTTGGCACCGTGCCTAGCTGACACTTCTTAGTTTTAACAAATTCCCATGTGTCTCATAATGTATACTAAGTATACAAATAATAACAGAAGCCATGAAGTCAAGGGCCTGTTCCCTGGGCATTTGTTAAAATGGCGAGTCACGCTGTTTCTTACTGGAGACCAGCTCAGCAAAGCTCCTGCGGCTCCAGGGTGTGTCCCTCAGGGGCTGGAGGATGCTGTGGCCTGCGGGAACTTGGGGGCAGAAGACGGGGCACCCACCTGAGGGGGTCCTGCTTCAACCTAGGCGTAAGACAATCGGAGAAGAAAGCAGTGGAGAACCCAGGCAAATAGAGATGTACAGACACCGAGATCTGCACCCCAGATGGCGCAGTAGAGAGCTCGGGGTCCTGGAGTCCCTCAGAGGAGTGGAACACTGGAGAGGGGTACTCCTGCCATTTGGAGCCATGAGAGTCCACAGGGCAGAGGCTGGCAGGCAGAATTTCATGTTGTTTTGAGATACTGCCAAAAGAGAGCAGGAAAGAATACTGCTTATAAAGTGGACATTTTTGTAGCTCAAAAACGGTCACATCCCAGGACTTTCATGTGGATCCACTCGTCTGTAAAGCGGAGCCCTTCTTGTTAGTGTTAAGAAGCATCCTTCCCTCTTCCTGCGACCACGCAGGCCACGTGGCCTGCTCAGTGCCTGATCTTCCTTGTGTTTCATTATGCGTCCCCAAGACACCGTCTCTCACATCTCACCGTTTAAATGAGCGTCTAGCAAGTGTTTTATGTAGTGCAATGCTGGTTGGGTACATCTGGCATTTTTATCTTTGCAGAGTGGGTTTTTGATGGGGTAAAAGACAAAAAAACAAACTCTTAGTTCTCTTGAAATCTCTCAATTCCTAGGAATTCACAGAAAGGCTTCTATAAAAACCTTGTACCTATAGCTTTTATTAGGCTGATTTATTTATTTTTTATTCAGTTTTCTGAAGAGATGTAATGTGTTCACTTAGCTCAGAATCACAATTGTGTGTGTGTGTCTCACGTCTTGAAGAACCTTGCCTCCACTCCTGCCCCTTTCTCCCCTGTTCTTCCCATACCTCCCATTCACCTCAAGCAAGTACTGTATTTCTGTTGGTTTCCTGGGGGTGCGGTGAATAAATTCGGTAGTGTAGCTTTTACATGGAAAGGCCAAAGATAGTAAGTGTATACTGGATTCAGTGGTTTCACTTGAATTTCCGAAACTGGCAGTTAATATCAAGTCGTCTTTTAGAATAAAAACAACTAAGTACAGACTAGATGTCTCATTCCATTTTAAGAGTTAAACGAGCATGGGAAAATCATCTTTTTACAAGATGAGATCAGGTTGAATAGCAAGAGGAAAAGAGAAAACTGACATCATCACGTAGGTACTGGGTGTATGTTAACAGCGTGTCCTCATTTTTAATAGCTCACCAAGTTCATAGAGCTAGGAAAGACGAGAGCCCAGAGACCAACCCGAGGCTGTGTGTTTGGGTCGGGGTCTCAGAACCTCTCTCTATCACTCCTCAATAGACAGCAAAAGCCAGACATGGTCCAGGAAAAACTGTGGTAACCAGAAGTGAACCAGGCCTTTTCCTGCTCTCTGATTTTGGGGGAAAGATGCAACACACCTAGGAAAGAAAGACGATTTTAGGAGTTTATCTTTACAAAGCTATTTTCCAAGCATTCTCACTCCTTTTCCAACTTGGGAGTTGTTGCCACCCTGCCAATATCTGTGGGGCCAAGGGAGCAGGGTGACAACCACATTGGACACCCTCTGGATCCCTGTATGCCTTCCCTGTGAGAAGCAGCAAGGTAGGTAGCACTGTACCCATTTTACAGATCAGGTGGCTTGTTGAAGGCTGTTCACCTGTATTCATGCTGGTCCCTGGATCAGAATTTTGGTGCCCTCCTTCCACGCAACCCTGCAGGTGTCTTCTACCTGCTTGTGGATGTGAGACGTTACCTCTTCTTTCTCTGGGGTTCTGGGTTCCCCCCCTTGTGTTAGGAAATCCCTGCCATAAATACAGCCAGCGCACATTGTGAGACCTGGCTGGCGGGGAGGTTTTATTCTGTTCATTCGGCCCTCATCTCCAAGGTAGGAGAGGATGGCCAGTTGTCCCGTGCAAAGATTTCTATACACACAGTGTTTCTCTTTTACACCTCCCCCAGCCCCTAGATGACTAGAAAATGGATCTATGGGCAAGCCTTACTTCTCCACATGCCTGCTGTTGCCCTCTTTTTTGTTCCCTTTTAGACAGCCACAGGGAGTGACTAACCTGGGGACCCCACTGCTTTTGCACCCAGTTCAGCCCGTGTTCGTTGAGCACTTGCGGCACGTGGGGCTCGTGCTGCCTGGGTCCCATCCGATGGGGGGGAGGCCAGCCTCATCGGGGAGCTGCTCTGCTGCACTGAAGATGCACAAGTCTCCTGGCCCCTTGTCCCCGTTCCCGTCCTTGTGGTGGAGCTGTCGTGAGCGTCTGTCTCCAGGCTGCCGGGAGGGCTTGGCCCATCAGTAGGGGCAGGTACCCTCTGCGGCTGAGCTGGAGGAGGGCATGGGTGTCCTGTCGGCCTCCACCTGCCTCCTCAGCCCCCACGCCATCTTGAATCGCTCCGGGCTGCTCGCTGCCATCCAGGGCCTCAGTGCTTGGGCCGCCTTTTTCTTGTGGCCACTTTTCTCTCCTGCCGGAAGCCTTGCCAGTCTGCAGAGGCCTTGTGATTGTCCCTTTTCTCCTTTCATGGGGACCCTGCCCACCTGTCTCTTCTTCAGAGTCCTGTGCTCATGCTGTTGTCTTCATGAAGCTGCTTCTGATTTTTCTCCCAAGAGGTGGTGGCTCCTCCTCTGAACCCTTTTTGCACTTTTTCTGGGATAGCAGTGAGTGTGTTCTTCCTTTTTTGTTTTAAAGCTAATTATTTCCTTTAGCAAACACTATCTGCCTTGAAGTGCCTGGAACTCTGCAAAGTGCTGGGAATCCCATGGTGAGCAAACGTGGATCTCCCTGGAACTTTACATCGGGAGAGGGTGCTAGCCATGCTCTCAGGCAACTCCAGAATCGAAGACTAGGAAAGCTGTCATAGGAATGGCCGGAGTTGGGCACACACGGTGCCGTCACTTCTGCGGTGAGGTGGGAGGGGGTGGTGGCTGGGGACATGGTATTTGAGTGTTTCACGAACGAGAGAAAAGAAAATGCTTCTAAGAAGGAACAGCTTTTACTGAGGGACTGGGGAAAGTGGGGAACCCAGCCCTCTGAAGACAGTAGGGGAAGACCAGGATGGTGGTGTGAGGTCTTGCAGGGAGCCCCCAGGTGGTCTTCTTTGAGGTCCCCTGGGAAGCCATGGAACACTTTTGTGCAGGGGGCAACAAGTACATATTGGGCCTTTGGCGTGGCGTGTCCTCTTTCCTGGAGCTGTGTGTCCTCGTCACGTGTCGTGAGGGAACTAAAGAGGCCTTCCCCTTGCGTCAGACTGACTCCTTGTAGCGCCACTGTCTCCGGCTTGCCTGCCTGGAATCATGCCTGTTCCTCCGCTCCCACATGGCCTCGCATTGAGCACCCCTGCTCCCTGCTGGGCCAGGCTGTGTGGGCGGGCAGATAGTGCCAGTTTCGTGGGTCTCTCCCTCCGATCGGTCCCTCTTTGCCTGCTGTCCCTCAGGGCCCCTGTCGGAGGTCAGTCTAGTTCTGTGGAGGCCGTGGCTGCCTGAGTCAGGATGCCCACTCTGGCCCCCACAACTGACATCACATCACAGAGGACTGTAGCTGCCATCCAGATTTTGATGTTATGTGGCGGTGAGTCAGACGTTGTGAGTGGGAAAGTGATGGCTGAGGATGAAGTGTCGTCTGTAGAACATTTGGGAAACGGTAGGACAGACCTGGTTCTCGGCTCAGACTTAGAAAATAAGTGAAAGCATGCACGTCCACTATGGAGATTCTGCAAGGTTCTTTCAGCGGCGCCCATGAAGGGAACAGGAAGAACTTCGTGTAGCACCATGCGGAAGCTCCTTTCTGGGCATGAGGTGGCCTAGGTTCTGGTCAGCCCTGCAGAGCCTAGGTCTCGTTATGGGGAAAAATGAGATTTTAAAAGATGAGTGCTTATACTTTTTAGGAGTAGGCACCACATGCACATGCACAAAATGCAAAAGGTACCCAAGTGTAGCTGTGAGAGGCCCTCCCCGTGCCCAATGACTGCCCATTCCCTTCGTTTCCCTCCGTGTCTTGTGTCTGTGGCGCTTCCTGAGAATCCTGTGTGTATAGAAGCAAATTATGCGCGCATGTGTACATCTGTGTTTTTGGAGTGGGTAGTGCGATCGCTGTGGACGTACCTGGGGAAGGTGGTTTCGCATTTCTCCTGGAGCCGCCCTCTCCCCACCCCACCCCACCCCTTTCATCCTGTGCGTGGCAAAGCCAGGCTGGCCTCGGCTCCCCGGAGGGTACTCTTCTGCCCCCCACCGCCTGGGTGACCGCGATGTGGCTCCTGGCTTCTCTGAGGCCCTGCTTTGTGGCGGCAGCACTGTGCTGGGTGCTTGGCCGGCCCTCGTGAGGATGAGGAAGAGCCTGATGGAGACCAAGCCCATCTGCCCACGGGCTGCAGCCAGGACCGCCCTCTCTCACGAAAACGGGAGACGCTCCTTGCTGGAAGCATGCTCTCCCCTTCTAGCCTCCTTCTCGGCTTTGGTCCCCAGCCCCATCCCTCTGCTTGTCGCTCTTCCGTGCCTGCCCGTTTCCTCTGCAGTGCTGTGGGCACCTGGTGTCGCGGCTGGCTTCCGACTCGTCTTTGTCCCTGGAGCCCCCAGCCTGGTGTGGGATGCTGGTGGCCGAACGAATTCGGGTCTCAGGTCAAGTCTGTGGCTCTCATAGTACAGAAAATTAACCTTGATGTGGCATTTACCATGCCACGAACTCAAGATGCATTATCTTAATTATCTCCAGAGGGGGAAGTCATTTGACCACAACCACAAGGTTACAGCGGGATGGAGCCTGGAGTCCTCCCCAGGGTTTTCTGATGCCATTTTGTGAAGGGGGCTGGGAGAAGGGATGCTGGGTGGGCCTGGGTCCGCCACCTCTTTCCAGCCGGAGCACCCTCCGTTTGTCCAAATGATTCTGTTTTGGGAAATGAAACAAAAAATGTGCTTGGGACTGCCCTGTGCAGAAATTGTGACTGGCCTTCCCTCTTTTTTTGCACAAATGGTGTATTTTTTTCACTAGCAAAACCATTTAAAATTTCTATATAAGATGTCCTGCTTGATGAGTTTGACAGATAATCCCTAAAGAAACACAGATGAACTAACTCTTTGGAATAAAATTTGATATAATAAAATGAGAATACTTGTGTTGCAATGTGGTTGGCCCAGGTGTGTCTTCCCACCAGTCCAGTATGCTAGGACCCACCCAGTGGGAGCCTCGGGACCTAAGACAGAGAGAATCTGAGCAAACGTGGCAGAGTGCAGGCATCCCCAGTTTAAAATAAACCAACAGGGGACCAAAACACTTTAAAGGTGAGCAGATTCAAACAGATCCCTAATGTTATCAAAATACTTGTTTTATTTGGGAAAGCATTTTCCCACAATTTCCTTTAAATAGGCAGCTAGTTACATGGTCATTTTTTATTTTTAATTCATCGTTAATTCTTGACTGAAAGGCTGGAGTTGGGGCGGAGAGAAACTTAACCCTTGGCTCTGGGATGTTCCCTCTCAAGAGACATAAAGAGATCGCTGGTGATTATACAGGACGAACTTATGCCAGCGCAGGTTTTTCAAAAAGGTGTGTTTCCTTGAAGTTTTCCATTCAGATTGCACAAGAAAGTAAAGAAAGAAATGGAATATACACTGAGATACGTGGAGAGAAATATCAACTGGTGTTACATAGAAGGAGAATGTGCTTCCACATCATCTTCGAATACCAGACTGGACAACAAATTATGTATTATTAATGTGGGAGGAAGAAAATGAGACTGCATTGTCCGCTCAAATAAAAAACACCAGGTGGAAGACGTCACACAAATTACTATAGCATAGCATGTATCAATGAACCTGCAATGCATGTGGGTGGCTGTTTCACACGTTAAGACAAATGCGATATAAAATTTTGATTTTTTTGCCATACATAAGTTCCTCAATGTCCAGAATTACCATTATAAGCCAAATATCATTACAATAAAATAATTGGTTCCATCACTATACTATTTAATATGAAGTGATTTGCTTTTCACTATTTTGTAAAAAAGTGTGGTTGAGTTGCTGGCAGGTGATCCACAAGATGGCCCCAAGTGCAAAGGGTTAAAATGTTCAGAGCTTTGCCCTGAGAGGAGCAGTCAGAAATGGAGCAGAAGCATCCCAGAGGTTGTAATCAGTGAGGAGATAGGATTCCAGCCATCCACAACAGCCCCCCGGTGTTGCGGAATGAGGGTTGTCTGTGCACATTGCCCTGGGTTTCCCAGCTGAGAAAAGATGGCAGCAGCTAGGCCAGCCTGTTGATGCACCCAGCCCTCCCCTGCTGCGAACGACTTGAGGCTTAGCCTTGACCACGAATGCCCTTCAGAACAAGGGCAGGAGCGCTCGGGGGCTCCCGCAAGCAACACCCACTTGCTGGGTCTACACCTGGACTTGGCTCCGTGGCAGCTTTCAGCCGTTGTGGCTGAGACAGACTCCGGTGAGGGACAGGCAAAGCCAGCAAGTGCTTGGGGGCGTGAGGTGGCGTGGTCCACACGGGGCGGGGCTAGGGCTGGGACCTGGGCTGTGTAGGTCCTCGTCGCCTCTTGACATCAGTCATCTCGTGATCGCTTTGAAAGGCAAAAGCGTACTTTCCGCATTCAGGTGCCTGTCTTTGCCAGACATTTTCTCAGTAACATTTCCAGCTCTTTCAGCTTCATTGGGAGTGCCCGGTTCTGAGCCTGGGGTTCGGTGCCAGCTTCCTAGGACCTTGGGCCCTCAGGTGCTTCCAGTGGGAGATCCTTCTGAGAGGCTGTCTTCCTGCCCTTACCTGGGAGAGTTCTGGCTGAGCTGGGGGTTGTTTTTTGTGACCAGCTGCCACAGCCGCCTTCCCCCCTCCCTCCCCCTCTTCCCTCTCCTCCCCTCTCATCCTCCTTGCCCTCCTCCCACCCTGAGACTGGCCAGTGAGCAGCCCGTTGTACGAGACGCAGCTGTTGTTTTGACAAAGGACGCGCTCACCTCACTCCTTGAATCACCAGACTCAGGAGGCCACCAGTTCCAGGCCTCTGCCCCTGCAGGTGGACGCTCAGACTGTGACACAGAGGTTCACGTGTCACATGGTTATTTGTTGTTGGACAAATGACGTAAAGTGTATTTCCATAACTCTATGTGTCTATTTTTTCACATTAGCAGGATTGTAAAATTAACATATATTGCAGGTTCTCCAACTAGATAGTGCATGCATATGGCTAGATAGTCAAAAGCCTCATACTGCAAAGTAAGTCCCCCTTCCCACCGGTCCCTCCTGAGAGCCAAGCACAGTTACAAGTTTCTTCCATATCTTTCTGGAGATAATCACAGCCTATCAAGCATATGTATAGCTATTCTTTTAAACATTGTGCTGCACTTTGCATTTTGGCTTGAATGTATCTTAACAATCATCCCGTTGCATATAATACACGTAGGTAGAACTGTGTTTTTTTTAGCCATTGCAGAATAATCCATGAGCAGCTGTGCCAACAGGCTGTTGCTGGATGTGCAGGTTGGCCCCCAGGTCTTTTGCTCCTTGTGACTTGAATGCTCCGTCTTCCTTGTGACCCATGACTCATGGGCCAAGGGTTCTGCACTTGAGGTCCCCACCTCCACCTCCCTTGAACGCATCGCATTCCCTTGTTAATGTGTCATTTCATTTGACACTTTGAGTACAGGCAGGCTTGGTGGATAATAAAACAGTATTTGGCTTATGTTTAATAGCCGTCTCCTCCCTCTGCGGCGTCCCTCAGCCTGAGAACGCCTTGGCGTCCTTCAGCAGGATTTGGTGGCATTTTGTTTATTTCCAAGGGACTTGGTGAAAGATTGCGAGCCTGAACTCTGACCAGCCCAATCTGAGGCTGGGGAAGCTCCGTCTCTCCTCCTCGCTGCGCCAATCTGTTTCCGTGGTGGCGGGTGGTGGCTCAGTGTTAAATTTGGAGACCCCTGTTGGTTTCCCATGCCGACCTGCATATGTCTGCGGGTGTGGGAAAGGGAGCACGGTGGACCCCCGTCGAGTCCCCGACTGCCAGCAGCCAGCCGCCTCAGGCAGACGGGCTCTGCGGCCCTGTGATCAAGGTGGGGTCACCTGCTATCGGGCCACCTGTTTCAGCTCAGCCCTTCCCAGTCAGGCTTCCTGACTGGTCAGCCTGGGGAGGGGCAGAGGGGGCCTGAGGGGCTCATAGACCTGCATCCTTCCAGTGTGCCCCACGCTCCCCGCTAGCTGGGAAAGTGGGAGAGTCAGGGCTGAATCCTGTAGTCACCTTTGTGCCCCCGGCATCCAGAACCTGGCCAGTTCTGAGAAGTCAGCAGACACCCCCGATTGGGTGACCACCCCCCGCCCCCTGCCCTGCTTCCATTCAGCGGAGGAAGTGGGCCCCTAAGCAGGCCGCGCTCTTGTTTTTCTCTAAGTTTTCTGTGTCTGTGTGCGATTGGAACGAAACATCGACTCTCTTTTTGTCATGTTTCAATATTGGCTTTTTTCCCCTCTTCTTTTGAAGGCTCCTTTTATAACTTCTGCTGCTGCTGCTTAAATATAGACGTCGAAGTCCTCCTCCTTAGCAGATTGTTTATATTTTTGAAGAGCCTTCTGCTTCTCTGTGACTGCTCTTCTCTCTCCAGCCCTGCTGCACCACATTGGGTTCGGTTGCTCTTTTCTCCCTGCCTTCACTTAACTGGGATGTGTTTCAAATGTGGTCTATCAAAATGTTCAGTGTTTCCCTCTTTTCTGCAATAGCTTTGACATCTGTTCTTGAATTCTAGCCCACGTTATTCTTTAGGACTTGTTTGCCCAAGACTTGCTTCAATGCCAGAAATACTAAGGGGAGAGTGTGGTGTGGTGGTGTCTCCCCCCATCGCCTGGTTGTTGTTGTTGTTGTTGTTTTGTTCCTCCCCTCCCTTGTAAACCGTCTACGATTCTGAGTTGACAGCATGCTGGATGTTTGTTCCAGCACTCTGTCATCCTGTCTGGCAGTGGCCCACCCCATGGTGGTACCAATGAAGCGTTACCAGCAGGCTTACAGCACTGGGTTATTTCCACCAAGAGGGAAAGCAGGTGGGACTTGGCGGGAGGGGGGATGGAGAGAGGCAGGAGCGTGCTTCCAGGAGGTCTGGGGGCGGATCCTCAGCTTTGACTTTCCTAGTCTTTCAGCCTTTGACTTGTGAGGTCCTCACTCTGCCTGACCGCGGGGCGAGGGTCCCTACCTCTTGAAGTAGCCACCTTGAATCCTGGCAGAACGTGCTGCTGCATGTCTTCAGTCAGTGATGCAACTCGGCGAGAAACAGGCCTTTCGGTGGCTACTGCAACGTGTCCTTGTGCTCCTGCTGCCAGCCTAGAGCACCATTCGGGGCCCATCTGCTGCAGGCTTGTTTAAAACAGATTCTCTTGGCAACTCCTCCCAGAATTTCCGAGGCCAGGGCACAGGTTCTCTGCTGCGTCAAGTGTCAGTTTGCTGTGTGGAGCAGAGCCCAAAGCCCTCAGCCCCTGGCAGGTCTCCTTATAGGGAATCCACTTCCAGTGGTCCTCGGGGTTCTCATGCGAGTAACGTGGTTTGAGGACAACTGCCAGTCCCAGGTGCGTTTCCGAAAAGTTTGCAAGGTATTAGAAATTATTATTCTTGGGATTTACCTTTTAGAGGTCCCTCTTGAAAATTAGTACTAGGTTAGTGGTCTCGAACATGATGTTTGGCCTAGAGTAAGCACACAATAAATACTTGTTGAGTGAAAACAAATTAAGTATTCCTCCAAAAGATCCCAGACCCACACTGTTGGCGGACAGCTGGACAGAGTGCCCCGAGGGGCGGACAGAGCTCCGCAGAAGGACTGGAGCCAGGAGAATGACTGGAAGAGGCACTTCTGGAGAGCAGACTCAGAGCGGCTTCAGTCTGGGTGTCCTCTGGTATTGTTCTGATGCTGGTTTTATCCGGAAAGACCGACCCTCCTGAGTGTTCTCTTACGGGAGCAGAGTCATTTGTGGAACGCCTGCTTGTGCGTGATGCATCAGGCTGAGCCAGCTGGGTTTTCGCAAATCTGAGCACATGGCATGGATGGGGATGGGTGGATCACGTTCATTTCCCTTCTACTCACCCCGAGCCCTTCTCCCCCACCCCCACAGTGTTCTGGTCAGCTGCAAATATGGTCTTGTTTGGTGCAAAGTGCAATTAAAAACTCGCTCTTTTTTGTTTTGCTCAACAGAGAGAACTCGATGCCACCGCAACGGTATTGGCGAACCGGCAAGATGAAAGTGAGCAGTCCAGAAAGCGGCTTATCGAGCAGAGCCGAGAGTTCAAGAAGAACACTCCAGAGGTGAGTGGAGTTACTGCAGAGGTCTCTTTGAAGGGGTCTTAAAATTCTAATGCATATTCAAATAACGTGTTGCAAGCATTTCATTTTTTATCAGACAGATACGTAGCAAACAACCCACTCCTTTCCTCCCATGTCCCCAGCTCTGTTCCTGTAGACTACATGCCACCATGCGGGCCGTGGGGATGTGTCGGGTGATAGGTTGTCTCAAAATCTTAAAGGCCAAGCTGATTCCAAATGCAGATACTGAACAAACTGGGTATGTGAGTGAGTGTGGGCTGGTGTGTGAACATCTCAGACCCTCGAGCCCATCCCAGCCTCTGGCCCCTTGTCGGTTAGCGTGCTACCAAAGTCCATTGTGGGGTCGAGGGGACTTAGGGCCTGCTTCCCCTGGGCTGGGGCAGGCAGAATGTCTGATGGCTGCAAGCATCTGAGAGTAGCAACTTGTCTGTACTTCTTGCGAAACAGACATTTAGTCTGCTAGGGTCTTTTAAATGCCTCGGTGTTTCTTGCAATATGCTGTAAAGGGCACTGGAAATGTTCTGTTGATGTGCTCTTTTTCTTTTCTCTTAAGTGTGCTTTAGGAGGACAGTGTTGAATTGAGGGGTGGCGCTTTCCTGGTCTATTTTCTAAGTCTCTCGTTCCCTTCAGTCTCTGTCAAAGGCTTAGTAAGAAAGAAAAAGACACAAGAGTGTAGCGGAGAAATAAGCTTGGGATATGGGACTTGCTCTGGGCAGTGGGGGGGCTTTTGCCAGTTTGGCCCGAGGTGGTTCTCATCCGGTGACTCGGATCCTAGTCCCCTGCAACTTAACCTCGGAGGGGAGGGAAGGGGATCGCCTGCAGCTCCAGCCGGGCTCCCAGGCCTTGGGAGTTTTCCCGCTGCTCTCAGTGCTTCCACATGGAACACGCCTCTCTCCCATTACTGGGTGAGATGCCTCTAACTTATATAATACTTCTGGAGAATTAAATGTGAATTGAATTTTTAAAATGTTTCAGGGGATCTTGCTATTCAAGGGTGTGCTGTAGTGAATCATTTTGGGAAAGAAATTCTCAACCCTCTGTTTTCAGAATAAACATTTTGGGAGGAAGCAGGGTAGCAGAGTGGGAAGAGAGAGGGCTCCAACAGCAGGCCAGCAAGGGCTCAAGTGTTGGGCCGTAGCCTGCCTCTAACCGCAGGTCTTCCCTGTGTGATCAGACGAGAAACGTAGCCCTGAGTCATTCGTGCGCTTGGCGGTTGCTGCCCTCTCTGCAGCTGTTGGGGCTGGGGGTACTGTCTGCCGTGTCCAGCCTTGTCACGAGGAAAGACGGGAGGAAAGAAGGGAGCCGGGGACAGAACTTCCTCCTCCTGCTGCCTGCCGTCTCTCAGACTGCTTCGGCAGACCTTCCTGGAGGGCCGAATGTGGGCTGTCCCAAGCTCTCGTCCTTGACTCTGTTTCCCCAGGCCGACCCCACTCACGTCTGTGTCGTGGGCCGCTCTTGGCACCGTTCCTGCAGCTAGCTGCCGTCTGCTGTCCTGTTTTCTCGTTGCCCTTCTTTTGGTGACCAAGTGTCCAGGAGTTTCCATAGAAAAGCCTAAAGAAGAGCAAGGCCGTCCTTCTAGGGCGGCAGACTGCAAATAAGTGATACAATAAATCCGTCATGGAGTAAGGACAGCGAAGGAGATTAAGCAGAGGACTGGATTTGCCCGTGATCCTCCGAAGTTCCGGGCTCCTTCTCAGCTGCTAAAGGTGATGCCAGTGGGGGAGAAGCACCTTCCCCTCCAGCCACCTTGTCCCCAGCGCTCAGCTGATAGATGTGGCTTGGATCGCGCTAGTTCTGTCCCCCACTGATGACTAAACAGGAGCTCAGGACCAGCTCTCATGGCTTGTGTTGAATCCCAGATCACGTACTCGGAGAAACCAGACCGTAAACTTTGAGTTTCATCTCCTTCTAATCCCAGTAAGCAGAAGAGGCTTGGGGAGAAAGCAGCCAGGCTGGTGGTATATGCCACTTGGGATGTTTCTGTGCCGGGTACATTTTTAGACACTGTCTTCTGTGGAGAAGGGGCCGGAAAGTCTACCTGGAAGGGGATGCAGAGGATGGAAGGTTGGGTCATATGTGCATCTGGCCTAGGTGGTCAGGGTTGGTGTCCATTTTTTCCTTTGCTGCGGTGAGGAGGGTGTTACTGTGGCATGAATTTCTGGGGAGGTGTGGAGGGTGGAGTTGGCTGCAGGCTACCCTTGCCTTTTCCTGTGCGAGGACCATCTTTGAAATCGGTGTGGTGTCTGTGGGAGGCCCCCTTCACTTAGGCCACCAGCCAGAATCTTCTGCCTGAAATTTTGAAGCTACTTAAGGCCAGAGTGGTGGTAGAATAGGTAGCTGCGGCCGAAGTCCTCCGGACTGCATAGGGAGGGAGGATGCACAGGGGTTGGGGGCATGGGATTTTGTCAGCAAGTGTGGCGGGGGGGTCTCTGACAGAACCTGTGTCATGGGCCCTGACACCACGTGTGTGGGGAGGCCGTGACCGGACATGTGGCACCTCAGGTGAGCGCCCGGCCTAGGCCCAGTTGGGATACTGGATCACTGTGTGTTTGAAGTCTCATTCGAGGGGAGCTCCAACATTGCCCTAACGTCGGTCACTTCCTCTGGCTATGCCACCAACGGATCTGTTAAACAACCAAGACGCAGATTAGCACTCACTGTGGAGGCAACACTTCCAGAAATCTGACGTGTAAAAATGAAATTTGCTTAGAACTTTGTCCTAAGGGGTAAAACATTTTCACTGTCTATAGGGTTAGGGTTAGGATTGTGTTCTTTTATGAATGTAGCCCTGAACCTCACAGCCTCACACGTTTCTGGCAGCCATTATGGCAGAGCCAGGGCCAGTGGTGTTCTTGCTTGTGTTGTGTGGAGTGTGTTGCTTCTTGGTGAACATGCCAGTCCATCCTTGTTCTGGGGAAGGAGATTCCCTCCTAGTGTCTGTTGAATGCCTTACATGTCTAGTGTGTAGGATTAGGCGCCTAAGAGGACTCAAAGTGGTGTAAGGTTTAGTCTTCCTTAGGGAATTCGTGCTTTCCTAGACTGGCCCTTCCCAGAAGTAACTGGAAAAAGCTCAAGTCCGGGAGGGAAAAGGTGGGCTCTGAGGGTGAGGTGTCTGGGAAGGCTGGGGCAGGATGCTGCATGGTGGCTGGGGCTCCGACAGGCGGGAAGACATGGGGTACATGGGAGGGGGATGTCAACATAGCTGGAGCCTTGGAGGTTTTTTGTTTAGAATGAATTTTCTTAAGTTTCAGTTGTATGTCATTAGATTAAGATATTCATAGTCACTTGATATTATTGCTTATGTCTTAATCCAAAAATTGTAGTTAATTTGAAGGAGATTGCAATTACGCTTTGAATAAAATTATATGTATTTTCTTTGAATAGAAAAAAAAAGAGTCCCTTTGAAAGAAAAATGTGTTTAAATGTTCTAACTGTGCACCATTCCCTATTGAGTTAAGAATCAATAGTGGAACATAATAGACGGGTCTTTCTAGGGTATATTGCTTTCCATATTTATTACTGCAGGTGGCTTACTGATTGCGTGCCTTTGGGCAAATTGCTTATCTCCCAAAGTCTCCCTCCCGTCATCTGTAAAAAAAAATGTCATGACAGGGCCCAGCTCACAGGGTCACTGTGTGCGTGCATGTGGGCATGCCATGTGCATACACCCATGGGCATGTGTAGGGCTCCCTACAGGCCTGACCCCTAGAGTCCTGACGTGTTTGTTATTAGCGTTAACCTGGAACACTCACCGCAGAGCACATGTGATGCAGTTGGTTTCTGCTCCTTGAAGCTAGCTAGCTCAGAGAACTTTTAAAAAAGAACCAATGCAGGTAGTTTCAGCTTAAAGTGTTTCAAAAGTTGGTTTGTAATAACAGTTAATCCTTTTACAAATATTTATTGAACACCTTCCATGTGCCAGACACTCCAGCCCTGGGGATAAAATCCTATCCCTGCTCTTAAAAAGTCTCTTATCTCTCTTACCAAGCAAATAGAACCCGGTAGTGGAGCATGTGGAGTGCTGGACTAGAATGACTGGAATCTCCTGACTGTAGGCTCTCCCCTAGGAACACTCTTGCTTCAGAGGTGATGACGTCCTCTGGATAAGCCACGTATGGCTCAGTAACCCTTTCCGTAGAGAAATGCTCTGCGTGGTGAGCCTCGGCTCCTCGCCTCCAGGAAACTGGTGGAGGGGAAGCATCTGCTCCCCTGAGAAGTGCCCGTGTCTGCGCAGTTTCTGGGGACACCCTGACGCACATCCGTGCGCCCCTGGTTCAGTACACATTCCCTGGGCCCTCAGTCCCTGCTTCTGCTTGCCCTGCCGGGAGCACCATGGGGAACTCCTCCTCCCTCCTCGTGCCCCAGGGGAGGAAGGGATAAATAAACCAGGGAGGAGGCTGGGACTCCAGAGCTCCGGGGCGGGAAACAGGTGAGTGCCAAGATCTGACCGCTGGGCAGGGACAAACTGTGCCTGGCCCCGGGCTGGGTGCTGGGGAGCAGGGATGGGTGGAAGAAAGATGAGGGGCTTCCTGGGCTGGTGGCAGGGGCGGGAGCCCCTGTGCCGGCCTCAGCGTGTTTCTAGAAGCCTGGTGGTGGTAGTTCCATGTGTGTGGTGGAGGCCAAGAGCCTGGCTCCCGCTCACCCCAGGAAATGTCTCTTCGCTTTCTCATTCTCCGTTTGCTTTTCTGCTGCTTTGATCAGAGACTGAACTCTCAATTTCCCGTGCGTGTGATTCCAGAGGTCTTTCCTGTCCCAGGCGCCTGGGGATGGGCGAGGCCACAAGCTCCTGGAAACTGAATTTTTTCTCATTAGGGACTGGGAGAAGGCTGGTTCTAGGTTTTCGTTATCTAGGAATTGCCTTTTCTTTTGGTTAAGTTTTAAGTTTACTCCTCTGACAAAAGATTGTCTTGAGGCTCCCACAGCTACTTCTTGGCCGTGGCAGGACACGAATCCAGGCCGTCTGGCCCTCAACACAAAACGCACCTCTGGAGCAAACACAGATGCGTCTTTGTACAACAGAGGCCCTCGGGGTGAGGTCCCAGGATGTTTGCAGGGGAATGCTCCACGTCTGACTTGCAGCCCCAGCTCGCTGGTCCTGCTGTAGGGAGCTAAGTGGACAGAGAGTGGCTGGGCATGTTGAGGACCCAGGGACCCGCTGTGTGTCTTCCCTCGAGAAGCCGCGTACTGACCGAGTCGTCCTGCGAACATGGCCTTGTTTCAGGGCTGTGCTAGTTGAACGTGATGCTCAACTATCAGAAAAACGGTCTTCAGGGTCAGGTTTGCTTCCAGAAAGAGCACAGGGGTGGATTTTTGTCTTGTTCTGCTTCTTTTCATTACGGGAGTAGCCACCCTTTATGGGGGGGGGGGGGGAGAAGGAGAACCGCATTCCTGAGATGCAGCGATTTGATCATAAAGCCATCCCCCGGCACTTCCTTGTCATGGCAGCCAGCCCATTCCTACCCCAGACTGTTTCCTGGGTGTCTGTCTGTAGGACTGCATTAGGTTAATTTATGTCTCCTCTGAAATGGACCCTGGTGCTCTGCGAGGAGCTGAGCTGCAGCTCAGGGGCTCTTGTGGGTCATTTTTTTCCCTGATGTATTTTTGCCTGCACATTTCTTGATCTCTGGAGCGTTAACCTCAACAACGCTTGGTCCGTAGTGCTGACAGTCTGCGCCTGTGCTTTCTACATCTGTCCTGCCCAGATGTGTGTGACACCACTCCCACGCCCCCATGCCCGGCCCCTGTCATCAGCAGCAGGGCTCAGCTCAGCCCTAACCGTTGGGGGCCCAGTTCCCTATAGGCCAGGACTGGGGACTGGCCACCTCCTCCTCACTCACTGTCTCCCCCAGGGAGAGGAGGGACCTGGGCTCAATGCCAAGTGCAACCCCCTCCACCTGACCCAGCAAGCCCAGTTTGTGACAAGGAACATTCTTTGCTGCTCATATGACTGCTCTTCTGCTGGCTTTCATTTCTTGGGTGCCCGTATCTTAATCTGCCCTTTCTCTTGCCAACCCAGTGTTTCTCCAGTTTTCTGGATAATAGTTGTAAAAAAAAATCAGGCTTGGGAGTTGTCTTGAGATATGACTGGGAAAAAATGGGCTGGATTTGTTGATTTCTTCCCAGCCCTGGCAGGTAGGGTGAGGGAAAGATCTCTTCTTCTTACTGATCAGGATGAACTGTATCCAAGGTAGACTTTAGCAAAGCCATGTGCCTGCCCCCAACCCCTGTACATCTCAGCTACTCCTCTTCTGCCCTGGTGAAGAAGATGCTACAAACTTTATGGTTCGGGTTTCGCTCCCTGTGAGAAAAGGAGTCCAGAGGATGGGTGAGGGAGTGGAGGCTAGTAATATCTAGTTGTGGCCTGGGCCCAAATGCACTGAGTCACTGCTTCTATAGCCTTTATATAGATCCTGCAGGAGTGACTCAGCCTGGAAAAAGAGTCACTTAAAATTAAAGTTGCGACTCCAGTGGACACGTGGTGTGCAAGCAGCCCTGAGACAGTGCCTCTGGGGCTCAGCGGGAACCCTGGGGGAGCATCCTGGCCCTGCACAGCCCTGCAGGGATCCTGGATGGATCAGGTGACTAAGGTGAGGGCGACCGTTGTGACCTGATCCCTTGTGATTCCTGATACTCTTTCAACATGAAACAGCATCTAGCATCATCGGCTGCTCCTTGACATGTTTTGCGTTAACCGGTGGCCTCTCCTCTCTGTTATCCACAAGTTTTGTTTCCATCCTTATTAGAGTCTAAAACCACTGCATCCCAAAGAGTAAAAACCCCAGCGTTGTTGTCTTTATGTCATGTTGGGCACATTGAATTAGCATGATCGAAGATCCATAGCACTGGTTTGATAGATCAGGGCTTTTAGAGAGGGGCGGGCCAGCCTGGTCCCAACAGTGCTGGGGAGTAAGACCTGGGGCCACAGGGTGTTGGGGTTTGAGTCTCCCGCTGCAGCACCTCTGCTGAATCTGTGCGCTGGAGCACGGTTGCTTTCTCCCACATTTAAAGCATCTGGGCCTGCGGGGCAGGAGCTGTGTCTCCATCTGCTTTTTTTTTTTTTTTTTTGAGTTGGAGTCTCACTCCATCACCCGGCGCCCAGACTGGAGTGCAGTGGCCGCTCCCAGCCACTGCATCCCCAACCCGCTGGGTTCCGGTGATCCTTCCTCCTCAGCCTTCTAAGTAGCTGGAACTACAGGTGTGCGCTACCACGCCCGGCTAATTTTTGATTTATTGTAGCGATAAGTGGCCCAGGCTGTTCTCGAACCTGTGCCCGGCTGTATTTATTCTTAGTAGGGACTATCCACACAGTCTCTGTATCTTTTAAAAAATGTCTCTAGGCCAGGCATGATGGCTCATGCTTATAATCCCAGCACATTGAGAGGTCAAGCCGAGAGGATTGCCTGACCCCACAGGTTCGAGACCAGCCTGGGCAACTTGTTGAGACCTTGTCTCTACAATAAATCAAAAAGTTAGCTGGGCATGGTGGCACATGTCTGTAGTATCAGTTACTTGGAAGGCTGAGGTGGAAGGATAGCTAGAGCCTAGCATGTTGACACTTGGGTGGCTGTGAGCATGCCACTGCACTCCAGCCTGAATGACGGAGTGAGACTCCAACTCAAAAAAAAAAAAGTCTCTAATAGGTTGTTTAAATTATATTTTTATAAAAATGTTAAAATTTTAAGTCATGAATCCATTAACTCATATATTGGATGAGACCTCTATTTTTTTTAACTTTGTAGATAATAACTGCATAAAATATGCAGCAAGTTTATTATTAATTTCCAATTCTTTCTTACTGAATGAGTGCTGGAAGTATTTAGCCAGTATGCCTAAGAGAATTGCTGCCGGCTTCTGGTCTGGGTCAATTCCTTTTTCTTTCTGGCTCTGTAGATCCCATTTGATAGACTCTTCACAGTCTATGCTAGACTGGCTACTTCAGGGTTTGTTTCACAAATTGTGGAGAATTGGTCTTTGCTCATGCACTTGTTCAAGGTAAAGCAATATCTATATGCTAAATTTTGATCAGTTATTTTGTAAGGGCTAGTCACCTGCTTCACTATAAAGTACTGGAAATATGCTTTTTGTCTTTTTTTTTTTTTAATCTGGATGCTTAGTATCTATCTTCTTTGTCATCTGCATCCTCTCTACCAAACTTGTCAAGTTTAATGCCACAGATGAGTTTGATCTTTTTGGACAGGAAGAACCACTTCCTGCTAAAGTTTTCAACAGATAGTGAATACTTACTGGATTTTAAAAAAGACACTTCAGGTACGCACTCAGGTTTGGAGGTGTTCTTAGTTAAACGTTTCACATTCCACACATATTAGTTAAAAAGCAACATTCTATGCCCCAGTCTCCAATGCACAAGTACATTCGCTGCTGTCTGTATCTCAGGCCACATATGCAGTTTAAAACTTTCTAGTAGCAGCATCAAAAAAGTAAAAAACAATGGGAGGCATCAGGCTCCCAGACTTTAAGCTTTTTAAAAATTTATTTTATTTTATTTTTTTAACTTTTAATTTATTTTATTTTAAAGATATGGGGTACAATTCAGGGTTAGGTATACAAATGTTCATTATGCAGGTACCCTTGTTGATGAGGTGTGCCCTCCCTTCCCCAGGCAGATTCCTACTACTGCCAATCCTGCCTCCTCGCACCCCCCCCTGCACCCCCGCAGTTTCCCTCTACTGACAATCCTTTTCTTATAGTATTATGATAGTTGTTCAAGATCCCCTTATGAGTGAGAACATGTGATACTCAGTTCTTTGTTTCTGTGAAAGATCACTCAGTATTATAGACTCTAAGTCCATCCAGCTTGCTGTGAATTTCATGATTTTGTTCTTCTTTATGGCTACGTAATGACTTTAAGCTTTATTATAAAGCTATAATAATCAAAACAACCTGGTATTGGTACAAGAACAGGCATATAGACCAATGGACCAGGATAGAGATTTCGGAAACAAAACTTCAATTTCTCAACCAACTCATCTTCGACAAAGCCTCCGTCATCAATCACTGGTGAGAGGAGAATCCACTCAGTAAATGGTGCTGGGAAAACTGGCTGACCACATGCAGAAGATCAAAACAAGACCCCTACCTATCACCATACACAAAAACAACTCTAAATGGGTCAAAGATGAAAACACAAAACCTCAAATAATAAGAACCTTAGAAAAAGCAGGAGACACCCTTATGGAAATTGCAAGTGGCAACCAATTCCTGATCAAAACCTCAAGTGCCCATGCCATAAGAGAGAAGATAGATAAGTGGAACCTCATCAAATCAACAAGCTTCTGCAAAGCCAAAGAAACCATTGAGAGAGCGGGGAGACAGCCTACAGACTGGGAAAAAATATTTGCCAACTCTATATCTGACAAAGGCCTAACATCTAGGATCTATAAGGAACTCAAAAGTGCCAAAAAGAAAAAAACAAACAGCCCCATTACAAAGTGGGCAAAATATATGAATAGATACTTCTCAAAAGAAGACACTTGAGCAGCCAACAGATACATGAAAAAATGCTCACCTTACTAGTCATCAAAGAAATGCAAATTAAAACCAGACTGAGATACCATCTAACTCCAGTCAGTATGGCCATCATCAATAACTCAAAAAACAGCAGATGCTGGAGAGGATTCAGCAAAAAGGGAACACTTCTACACTGTTGGTAAGAGTGTAAACTAATACAACCTCTGTGGAAAACAGTTTGGCGATTTCTAAAAGATCTAAAAATTGACCTCCCATATGACCTCGCAATTCCACTACTGGGAATATACCCAGAGGAACTCAAATCACTCTATGAAAAAGATACTTGCACACGCATGTTTATTGCAGCATTATTCACAATAGCAAAAACATGGAATCACCTGTGCTACTCAAGGAAAGAGGAAGGATAAAAAAAAATGTGGTATGTATACATGATGAAATACTGCACAGCCATAAAGAAGTACAAGATTATGAACTTCACAGCAACTTGGATGGACTTAGAGACTATAATACTGAGTGATCTATCACAGAAACAAAGAACTGAGTATCATATGTTTTCATTCATAAGTGGACCTTGAACAACTATCATAATACTACAAGAAAGGGATTGGCAGTAATGGGAAACTACCAGGGGAGGCTGGGGGCACACCTCATCAACAAGAGTACCTGCGTAATGAACATTTGTATACCTAACCCTGAATTGTACCCCACATCTTTAAAATAAAAAAAATTAAAAGTTAAAAAAAATTTATAAAAAAGTAAAAAAAGAACAGGTAAAATTAATTTTAATAATATATTTTGTTTAACCCAATATAGCTGTGAGGCAATTATCTAGACAAAAGGAGTCTGACAATTAAGTTAGTGAGCTTGCCACCATGCACTTATGCTGGGAGCACTGTACAAACAACTTGGTAAAGTTTCATAACCTTGGTATATCAGAGTCTCATAGCTGCGTTTGTGTCAACATGTGGTGGTGTCTTGCTGTGGCATTCGTTATTGTTTTTGTGTGCTGTTGCAGCTTATTGGAGCTTGAATTAGAGCAATGAACAAACATTAAGTTTCTTGTTAAACTTGGCAAGAGTGGAAATGAACTCAGGGACATGTTAGTCCAACTTTTTAGGTGTAATGCCATGAAGAAAACGACAGTTTACAAATGAATTAAACGTTTTTCTGGGGGGAGAGAAAGAGCCACTGGTGAAGAGACAGAATGGCCAGCAACAAGCAGAACTGACTAAAACATGGCAAAACTTCGTTGAATTGTGTGTCAAGATTGTCAGCTGACTGTGAGAAGCATAGCAGACCAAATAAACATCAATAGAAAAAGTTAGGCAAATCTTAACTGAAAATCTTGGCAAAAATGGTTCCGAAGGAGCTCTTGCATCACAACAATGTACACAGCACTGTCTGTGAAGAAGTTTTTAGCCAGTAAACCAATAACTGCATTGGAATGCCCTCCCTGTTCACCTGATGTGGTCCCCAGTGACTGTTTTCTTTACTCAAAGATAACAGAAATATTGAAAGAAGACATTTTGATGGTATTCAGGACATCAAGGGTAATATGATAACGGCTCTGTTGGCCATTCCAGAGAAAGATTTCCAAAATTGCTTTGATGGGTGGACTAGGCACTGGTGTTGGTACATAGCTTTCCAAGGGGAGTACTTCAAAGGTGACCATGGTGATATTCAGCAATGAGGTGAGTAGCACTTTTTCTTGGAGGAGTTCATAAACTTAATTGTCACACCTCGTACTCTTGCCCCCCTATACCTGACTTCTTTCTAGTCCCTCCCTCAGGAAACAGCCTCTGGCCAAGGCTTCTCTCAGAAGGACATGCATATTTCCAGTAATGAGTCATGGGATGTAGGTGATGGAGCAGAGCTGAGAATAATGTGGGCAGCACCCCAACTCACTGTAATTGTAAGCACCTATAGTGATTTGAATAATTAACTTGCTTGATTACAAAACTGCTTGCTGTACTGTCTTAAGGTGTGGATTCTTTCTTTACCAGTTGGCTGCTATCCTTGTCTCCAGTAAGTTTTTACAAACCCCACTGGACCTCTGGATGACTTCTTTGGAATAGATAAAGAACAGCAAATTCTCTCAGATTTGGAGTTTACCATGTTACAATAGCCAAAATATCATTTCAATATATAATCAGTATTATATATTGTATAAATTGTAAAGTACTAATGAGATATTTTACATTCTCTTTTTTTTGAAAAAGAACTCTGAAATTTGGCAAGCATATCTCAATTTGGATGTTACATGCAGAATTTTCATTGGCAATACTAGATCTGTGTCAGATTTCATAAAATTTCTGGTTGAAAAGTAAATCCACATACCCAAATTTTTCCAGAATACTTAAAAAAATTTTCTAATAATTAAATTGAGTATCAAAAAATAATTTTCCTTTTATATGCACATTCACATTGATAAAACTGGTTCATCTTTTTTAGAAACATTCATTTGAGTTTGAAGTCAAGTATGAGTTTTAAAACTCTCTCTGTCCAACTTGGGTGATTCATTAATTCTTTTGTCAATGCAGTATTCTTAACATCAATGTCCAAGGGGATAGGAATACATTGAAAAGCAACTTTAGCCAGGTGTGGTGGCTCATGCCTGTAATCCCAGCACTGTGTGGGGTGGAGGTGAGAGGATTGTTTGAGCCCAGGAGTTCAAGACCAGCCTGGGCAACTTGGGAAGACCTCGTCTCTACAATAAATAAATTTTTAAAAAACTAGCTGGCCATGGTGGTGTGCACCTGTAGTTTCAGCTACTTGGAAGGGTGAAGCAGAAGAATTGCCTGAGCCCAGCAGGTTGAGGCTGCGGTGGCCATGAGTGTGCCACTGCACTCCTGCCTGGGTGACAGAGTGAGACTACAACTCAAAAAAAAAAAAGAAAGGTAACTTTAAGTTTATCAGTATCAGCAAAGTGTTCTTCAAATTCTACTTGTGGTCTAATAGCCAGTTTGCTAACATTATCCATTACAATGAAAACTGTCTGCATATTGAATCATGTTAGAAAAACATGTAAAATTATTATTATTTACACATACTATGAAAAATTTTGATTTCAATGTACATGTGTGTATTTGTCGATCTAAGTCACAAATAAGATTTTTCTTTTCTTGGTGGTTCACTCTTAGCTCATTCATATCCATTGTGACATCTATGAGAAATCATAAGTCACATTGTGACTTTTGATTATTGAAGAGTTGGAAAACTTTCCCTGGCTTCAAGAAAATCTTGAAGTGTTAAAAGATAAACTGAAGCCCATTAAAATATTGAAGAGTTTATATGAGCAAACAGCAGTGATACACCAGACAGCATTCAGGGGCTCTGCCGGAGGTAGTAGAAAGGAAGGCTGTTTCAGGGTTAAAAACAGAAGCAGAGCAGAGAGATTGCTTGTGTGGTTAAAGTGAAGTCGTAGCTTTATTTGGATCATTCCAACAGATGGTCGTTGGTTAGAGACTTGCTGACAGTTTCTGATTGGCTAAACATGTTTTATTTTTCTATAATACAACTGTTTACACTGGAGCTGCCTAGTCTAATGGTCTCCCAATTAATTATTTTAATAGGAGTTAACAGTACAAATACACTTTTGTAAGATGCTGCTGAGACTCAAACAGCATTGACAAAGAATGCAGGATCTTGTAAACTATTGCCTTCTATTTGTTTTAATAGTTCTATTAACTGGTAGAAATTAATAATTTGCACATACTGAATGATTTTAAAAGCTGTATCTGTGACACTTGTCATAGAGCCTACTTTAAAAAACTGAGCACAAATATTTTTATTATCTATCGTAAAGTAGGAGAAAGCAATGGAAGAATGGAAATGTCAGTCTCTAATTTTAAAATTTCAATAAATCTGGGCTTTTAATCTTATCTGGCTGGAGCACTATCTGTAATACTAGAAATAATTTCTTCTGATCTTGTTGAAAATTTTTGACAACATGTAAAAGATTAAGAAATATCTATTCTACATATTTACTTTTTAAGGGCACGGCCTTAAAACATTTATAATTGACAACATCTCTTCATAAATTTGGAAGTCCTTCAGGCAAAAGCACTTTTGGGAAACTTATAACGGACATGCTTTGAACACCATTCATTTGAGAATGATTTCCACATACATAATCTACTCAGCTCTAATCTCTTTTCTGAATTCTAGATTCAAATATACAATGTCTATTTAAAATTTCCAAATTCTTGACTTTCCTGCCAAGCTGCCTTTTAACCTAGCCTTCAATAAGTGATAACTCCAGGCCAAATTTTTTGAGTTATCTTTTAACTCTTTTTTTCTTCATACCCTATATTCAATCCATCAGCAAGTGTTGTTGACCTTACCTTTTTAATATATCCTAAATATGACCATGTCTTACCTACTCTTACTATTACTACATTACTACTCTTACTACATTAGTGCAATGTGATCTCTTGGGTAGACCATTACCTCTAAGTAGTGTTCCTGTTTCCATTTGTAAGTTTTACAGTCTATTTTAACACAGCAGTAAGTCAGATCATTCCATGCTTCTTTTCAACACCTCTCTGATGGATTCGCATCTCATCAGAACCTGGTCCAATAACCCTGACCCGCAAGGCCTTATCTAACTTTGCTCCCAGTTATCTGTGGTTATTTGTCTTTACCTCCTATTTGTCCTCACCTCCTGTCTATCATCCTCTGCTTTGCTCACTTGCTCCTTCCCCAGTGGCTTCCTGCTGTTCTTCAAACACTTGCATCCCTGGGTTTTTGAACCTGTTACTCCTCTTCTCTGGAACATGTTTTCCCTGATAGCTGGTAACTCGTTCTCTCACTTTATTCATGACTCTGCTCAAAAATCACTTTATCAGAGAAGCCTCTGCTGAATCTCCGACCTAACATATGACTCTCTGTGTCCCTTTACCTGGCTCTTTATTTTCTGTATAATACCTACCACATTACACATTTGTTTGTTGGGGGTTATATCTATTCCCCTAGAACATAAGCATCAGCGGATCATAAGCATCTCCCTGTCACTACTCTATCCCCAGTGACCAGACCAGCATCTAGTACATAAAATGTTCCACAAGCATTGTTGAATTAATATATGATTTATATATTTCTACTAATTGAAACACAATCAGTAAATTGAAATCTTGGAATATCTGTTTTCTGGATATTTCTATCTTCTGAATATTCTGTTGATAACTCATTTGTTTTTGGTGGCTAAAATGGATGAAAAAAATTATGCTTTGAAAATAACCAGCTGTTATTTAGATTTTATGCTGCAGGAATGTTATGGTAGTTCACAACCATATAATGAACATTGGCCAATGTCTCTTATGGTTTTGGGGAATGTCTCACTTTACAGAGAGTACAGATTCTTCTGTTGGTTATTGTTCATTCTCTTCAGTTCAGTTTTACTTTTTCCATAGCAATCTCTGTGTCTATCTGTAAGAAAACCTCAGGTTTCTAGTTAGTGCAAGACTACCTTTTCTGTCCCCGTACCAGTACAAATTTTATAGACGCAAACTTGAGTGGGCAAAAATATAACTTTATTGTCCATAACATTTTATTTTGGGGCCCTGAACTCCCATTCTGAATGTGGCATAAAACTCAATCCAGTAACCTCCTGGGAATTTCAGTCACATTCAGTGATTTTTCAATCACTTCAGCCTTAACCCGACCACAGTCAGGACATTTTAACTTTTTTTTTTTTTTTTACTTTTCCCCATGGACTTGAGGACTCACCACTCACCATGTAGCGGGAATAAGGGCAGAAATGGTGGTGGTCATGGACAGGTCATGGTTTCCTCTCTTTTGTGCAGACTCTGTCCTGTGCCATTAATGGAACTGCTCCTTTGAATCCTTAGTACAGGCAATGTGGGTGTTCCTTGAATGCACCCTCAGACCTCACTAGGCTTCCCTCAGCTCCCAGGAGCCAGCAGTCTTCTGACATGAAACTTGTCCCCACTAGTCCCCAGCAGACTGTCCACACTGCTTCCTTCTGAGGGACACTCCCCTTGGTTCAGCTTCAGTTTTGGCATTCTGACTCAGTCTCTCTCATCAAAACCTAGGTCCCATTTAGATTTTGAACTCCTAGGTCTCCTAACTCTCAAGGGGCTGTCTCCAACTTTCCTGCGCCTAGATAAATTCTCTGCTATTTCTAATCTGTACTACCCAGATGGGGAACTTCTCTCTGAGGTTTTCTGTATCTCTGAACTGTACCTGGGAACCATGGCTCAGGTTCTTTCTTCTCCTAGATCCCTTTATAAAAGAAGGTTCCATTGTCCTTACCCCAATCAGAGTCAGAATATTTTACTGAGCTAGTGGCGCTGATACTTAACTCAAGTGGGTAGAGCTTCTGCAAACATCTAAATTTCTCTAAAAACTCTTCCTATTTCTACCCAACTCAGAGAGTTTTTCTCTAGTCTCAAAGGGAAGTATACAAGTTATGGGGGAAAAGTGATTCTGATTTGTCAACAAACTGTCTAAGGCTTAAAAAGTGGCTAAAGAACATGCTGGCATCCTTTCAATGGAGTGCTGGGCATTGTCTAACACTGGTTTTCAACTGGAAGGGATTTGGCAATACCTGGAAATGTTTTTGATTGTTACAACTAGGTGGGGCAGTATGCTACTGGCATCTAGTGGGTTGGGGAGAGGGATGCTGCTAGACATCCTACAGTGCACAGGACAGCTCTCCCATCAAAGAACTATCTGGCCCCAAATGTCAGTGGTGCCCAGACTGAGAAATCATGGTCTAGTGAACCTTCTGGGGATTATGTGATTCTATAGGGATATATACTTTTGATTGCCTTTCTATGGACTAGTCTGTTTTACATCATCGTAGGGGAAGAAGTTAACTTGTTAAAAACTATTAGTAATGCAAATGATTCTTGTCCTCAGCTATGCAAATGAATTTTTACTACTAAAGATAGTGTTGATTTTCACCTTTAGAAAACATGATGCTAAATATACTTCATTGCCCTATATTGTCCAGTTTTATATCTAAAAGCAAATGTATTTCAGCTTTCCTATTATATATATATGTATGTGCATATATATATTTGAATTGGTTTGGACATCTTACTAATTTCCTCACTCATGAATGGATTGACTAAAATCTTTGACACATGTTAACTTTGTATTGGCCTGAAAGTCGTGTTTTTGATCTTTTGAAAATTATTCTTAGCAAACTGTTTATGTCTCCTTCCAAATATTTGCTATCTTACACTGAGATGGTCACTTTTGATCTGAGAGGTCAATAATTTTGTTCCTTTTTTGTTTTCTTGAGTTCAACACTTTTATTCCTAAGCTATGGGGTCTCATTATTGTGGTTGGGATGAGTTCAGGGATGTAGGGAGTCACATGAAGTTCTAATAACTCTTTTTCAAACATGACCATGTCTTAACATGAATACTAGTTCCTTAATATTAACAAATCACCTTCCTGATATTTCATAAAATTTTAAACAGTTGGTTTGACTTAGGATCTAAATAAGATCCATACATTGCAATTGACTAAGATGTTATTTACTTATTTATTTATTAAATTGGAATCTCACTCTGTTGCCTAGACTGGAGTGCAGTCATGGCCACTGCAACCTTGACCTGATGGGTTCAGGTGATCCTTTGGCTTCAGCCTTCCTAGTAGGTGGAACTACAGGTGTGTGCCACCATGCTCAGTTAATTTTTTTATTTACTATAGAGACAAGGTCTCACCATGTTGCCTAGGCTAGTCTTGAACCCGTTGGCTCAGGTATCCTCTTACCTCTGCCTTCCAAAGTGTTGGGATTATATGCATGAGCCACTGTGTTCAGCTTAGAATGTCTTTTAAATATCTTTTAATCTAAAGCTTTCCCTACCAACATCTCTTTTTTGTTCCTGTCATTGCATTGTTGACAAAATGCAATCATTCATCTTGCAGAGTTGCCCATAATGTGAATTTTGTTGATAACATCTTTATGCTATGGTTGCCTGTGTTTCCTAGAAATTGGCATCAGATTGAGAGGCTTTATTCGATTTAGATTTGATTGTCTTTTTTTGGCAAGAACACTTCATAGGTGCTGCTGTGTACTTCCATTAAGAGTCTCAAACAACTGGTTGTCTCTGTTTTTGTGACATTAGCAGCCATTGAGTATCACTGCTTAGACTGATTTTTAAAATTAAGGGTGGACTTGGTATTTTAGACACCAAGATACTATCAACCTCATTTTCTTCTAGGTTTAATCTTCACCTCTGTTTAGGTAGGTTTCATGGTTGTGGATAGTCACGTTGTGGTGGTGTATTAAAGGTTTCCCTAAGGAATTGAATGCTTCTTATGGAAGAGTCAGATTTGGGCAGAATGAAGGGAATTCCTGGCAGAGGGAACAGAAGGTGCAGAGGCAGCGGGATATGTACAAGCACAAATCTATTGGAAATTGGAGGAATAGTGTTTTCCACTCCCTCATGTGCTTGGGGGAATAGTGTCCAGGGAAGAATGGATGAGGGAAAATGTAGATTGGGGCTTTAGTGTAAAGGTTCTGTCATAAGGCACCTCCAAAAGTTTTACTCTGGGGACCAAGTCAGATTTAGCTACGGTGCTTTACAAGATCCTGTGCACACATCTCTGAAGGTGAAAGGACTCTACACAGGTGAAAACAGAAACACCATCTGTCTTAGTTTGCTCTGGTTGCTATAACAAAATACCACAAACTGGGTAGCTTATAAACGACAAACATTTGTTTCTCATGGTTCTAGAGGGTGGGCAGTCCAAGATCAGGGTGTTGACAGATTCTGTGTCTGGTGAGAGCCTGTTTCCTGGTTCATAGATAACATCTTAACTCTGTGTCCTCATAGGGTGGAAGGGCACATAAGCTCCCTCAGGTGTCTTTTATAAGGGCACTAGTTCCATTCATGAAGACTCTACCCTTATGACTTAATCACCTCCCAAAGGTTCCACCTCATAACACCAGTACATTGGTGGTCAGATTGCAACATAATGAATTCCAGGGAGACACACACATTCAGACAACAGCTCCACCAGTCTATCTTCCTGCCCTGTGCCAATGTCCTCATAGTGTGCTCCCTTTCTTCCTGGGGGATGAATCAAAGAGTTTCAGGTCATGGAAGGAAACATCCAAGTGGAACTCAAATCCAACTTCACCTTTTCAATGTCTTTGCTACTTCTGTTGAGAGAATAATCAAGAGCCTTCAGATCCCTCACTCTTATTGTGAGACGAGAGAAGGAGAAATCAGGCATGCATCCATTATATTATTTTTCTTGTCATTTTAAATTACTAGGTGACAGCTTTGAAATACTGTACATGGTTGAATATGGCCTGAAGTAAATACCATGTCTGATGTGCACAGACAATAGATTTCCACAGGCCCAAAGCATGCAATTTTTAAAGCTCTATTTTTCTCCTCCTCTTTCTTGAGGTGGAGATTTTTTTTTCTTAAATAAGTTTTAAGAATACAAGCACATAGAATATATTTAAAAATCCCCTCTATGTTGAGGGATTTTGGTTTAGTCTTCTATTTTTTTTTTCTTTGACATCATTTCTATCACCATCTTACTTGTTTCTATTCTACCCTGTGCCCTACTGATTACTACGTTTATCTCCCTCGTTGGTTCTTTCCCCCCAATTGTCTTCTTTAAAATGCAACTTATAGGACCTCTGATTTCCCACTGTACATGTGGATTTAGAAATAGATGATGTGCAGAGTTGAGATGACTCAGTTTTGATTTATCTGCAGTCCTGTTCACAGACTCAGTACTATCCTTGGGCATAGATGTTTCCAAGTTTTTGTGTGTGCGTATTTTACTAAAGTTTCTTATTGGAGTCCTTTTCACTTATTCAGCCACACTAATTAAGCACTTACCGTGGGTCAAACATTGGGAATATATAATAGAACAAGAGAAATAAAATTCTTATGTTGGAGACCAAATTCACCACCTTTCTCCTTCTGAAATCTCTTATTTCTCTCAGCAACAAAATGATTTTTAAAATCAGAAACCGGGTGCTAAATCTTATCTTCTTTCTTTCCCTGAACATTTTTCTAAATTTAGTCAGTAAACACTTTCTGCCAACTCTGGTCAACAATTTATATTATTTTCTACTGTTCTTTTCCATTCCTCTGTGCTCCCAGGGTCTGGATCTGTATACCTTTAGCTCAACTCTTGCCAAAACCTTCTTATTGAGTTCTTTTTCTTTCTCTTCAATGCATTCTGAACTTAAAAGTAATTTTCCAAATGTACTGGTTTGGTTAGGTCAGTTTCCTCTCCCAAACATCTTCAGCTACTAATGCCTGGCTTGAAATAGCATTTCCTAAAGTATGTTCCAACAAAAATGTGGTAATCAACTTTGAACAAGATAAAGGGTTTTAAAATCTGAAAACACTGGGGTAAACAAAGTAAAACAAATCATCTCTGGGGCCGGTTTCACTGAGGGACTTCTGGGAGCCGCAAATGTTCCCCAGATGTCCAGTGTGGTGGTTCCCATACTCATTTGACTGTAGAACACTCTCCTTTGTACCCTCAAATTTCTTTCCTCTTGCACAACAAGTCTCCTGGGATTAGTTTTATCAGGCACCAGGTTGGGAACTACTAATCTATGATGCAAATTCTAAACTCCTTGGACTGGTCTTTAAGTCCTTCTACAATCTGACCACTATGTACTTTCCCAGTCTTTCCTTCAAATACTCCTTTACATGAGTCTCTTTCAGTCTGTAAGACAAATTATGTCCCTTTTTCCTTCACACCTTGTTTGTACTGTTCCTTTCTCCTAAAACATCCACTCTGCCTCTACCTCTTGAGATATTACTTATCATTAAAGGGAACTACAGAAGTCAGAAGAAAAAAAAGAAATAGAGTCAAACCTGTCATTGGAATGCTATGGGAGTGGGTGACTGAAAAGTCAGTGAAGAAAGCCAACTCCTGGAAGGGAGAGAGGCTTGGGTCACGAACACCATGGAACGCCCCTCTCCATTCATGCTATGATACCCAGGATGCAGGCAGCTTCAGTCTTCCTGAGACCCCTCTGCTAAGGACTCTGGAGAAAAAAGGAAATTCAATGCAATAGGGAGGGTCATGGAGGAGGGTGTGTTAGCTGTCCTGCTCATGTATCATGAATCTTTTCTTGAGAGACAGTGGAACAGTGCTGTAGAGGCTGGGCAAGGATTAGAAAGGAGTTGGTAAATAAAAGAACAGCAGTAGCAGCAGCAGCCCTGGAGATTGTCATGGAGGAAAGGGTGCTCCCAGCTGCTCAGGCTACTGTGGGGGAGTGGCTGATGTATGTATTTGGGAAGTTTGTGCACCCTGCTTAATGGTTAGAGGAAGTGTTGGTTTGAGAAGTGCTAAAGAGAGGAGGGGGTTGGTCCACTGAGTTATTGGCAGTGCCCTGCGACTGTTATCATCTACTCGCTCAGTGCACCCTCAGGCTGGTATTATCATGTAAAATATTTGTGATACTTCACAATTTAAAAAATAAAATTCATTTACATTAACTTCTTCCTTGTGGGACTCCTGGAGGTGGACTGAAATTTACAGGCAGGCACCTTATTGAGGAAGTAAAGTGGGAGGAGTAAAACAAGGGAGGTTGAACAGAGGGAGGAACTGGGCTGCAGTGCAGAGAGGACAAAAGCTTAGGCTATGAATAGAGATTGGTTTCCTTCCTCTTTTGCAGTCTTGGTGCTTTTCCTGCCACCCTTCCCTAATTGCCCGGTAAGGTGTTGAGTGGAAGCATGAGAGTGGGTATTCGTGTCTTGTACCAGATCTTAGGGAGATAGTGTCCAGGCTTTCATGGTTAAGTAGGATCTCAACTGGAAGTTTTAATCCCATTAAGGGAATTCCTAGTTTTTTTCTATTCCTAGCTTGTTAAATGCATTTTATAATAAAAGAGGGTTGGACTTTGTTAAATCCTTGTTCTGCATCTATTGAGATGATCGTGTGGCTTTTGTTCTTTATTCTATTTTTGTGGTATATTACATTTGATTGATTTTCAGAAGTTAAGCTAACCTTGCTGCTATGGTTTAAATGTGTTCCCCAAAGTTTATGTGCTAGAAACTTAACCCTCAATGCAACAGTGTTGAGAGGTGGGACTGCCCTCATGAATGGATTAATGTCCTTAATAAGGGAGTGGTGTTGGTTATTGTAGGAGTAGTGTTTTTATAAAGGATGAGATCAGCCCCCTCCTCCTGTTCTTCCTCTTTCCCTCTCTCCTTCCTCCCACCTCTTTACCCTCCCCCATGCTCTCTCACCATGTGATTCCTTCTGCCATGGGATGATACAGCAAGAGGGTCCTCACTAGATACAGTCCCTTGGTCTTGCACTTTCCACCCTCCAGAACCACAGACCAAAAATTCCTGATCATTGTAACTTACCCAGTCTGCAGTATTCTGTTATAGCAGTGTAAAACATACTAAGACACTTGCATTTTTGGAATAAATGTCAGGTCATGGTCATAGTATATAATACTTTTTATAGGTTTCTGGATTTATTTTGTAAGTATTTAGTGGGGAATTTTTGTGTCTATGTTTGTAAAGGATATTGATCTGTATTTTTATTTTTTTGTGGTATCTTTGTCTGGTTTGGATATTAGTGTAACGATAGTAGCCTTCTTTTTTAGGAGAAGGATTGACACTCTTCTTTAAATGTTTGGTAGAATTCACTGGTGAAACCATGTGTTTTCCAGATCATTTTTTGTTGGGAATTTTTAAGTTGCTAACTGAATCTCTTTACTTGTTGGTTTTATTTTGATTTTTACTTCTTATTCAGTCAGTTTTGGTAGTTTGTGTTTTTCTTGGAATTTGCCAGTTTCATCTAAGTAATTTAATTAGCTGGTATATAGCTTTTCATAGTATTCCTCTATAAGGCTCATTTCAGACTTCGTACCTCCAGATATATAAGCTAATAAATTTGTCTTGACTTAAGCCACTAAATTTATGGTAATTCGTTATAGTAGCAATAGGAAACTAGCTGCAGGCAAGCAGCAGCTTACAGTTCTGCCTTAGCCTATATTTCTTGTTTGTACAGAGCTTCAAGGTCAGTCACACTTAGAGGTTGGGGCCTTTTCAGGTCTTTCTGGTAGGCACACAGATCCATGTGTGTGGCTATCTGAATCTCCAGAAATAATATACACGAGTGTAGTAAGGCTGGCTATGAATATCTTGCTCCCAAGATTTTACTTTTAAATTATTTTGGTTAGTTTCTTGCTTGTGCCAACTGGTATTGCTGCCTCAGGTGGGGTTCTGGTCAGGTTCTGGTGACGGCTCTCTTCCTGACTTATAGAGGGCTCTCTTCCTTTTTACTGCATCCTCACCTGAACTCTCCTTGGTGCATGTGCCCCAAAGGAGAAAAGAAGTCCATAGTGAGGACCCCATCCTCATGACCTCATCTAATCACAGTTACCTCCATAGGCCCCATCTTCAAATTCTGTCACATTGGTGGTTAGGGTTTTACTTTATGAATTTAGGCGGAGGGACATAATTAGTCTATAGCAATTGTGAATCTTAGCCTTAAGCAGTTTCTCAGAATTAGAGGGAAGACATAGAAATATGAATCACTGAAGTGCCAGCTTTTTAAATAAATTATTCTTTTCCTTAGACTCTCAAGTGAAGTGGAATTTCTTGCCAACAGAGGCTTTTATAAGCTGAGTCTCCCCTTGGGCTGTCCAGCTGGTCCTACTTTAAGTCCACCATACCTGTTTCTTAGAACTCATCTTTCATTCTCAGGACGTAAAACTGAAACCTTTTTTTTCCTTTTACTTATTTTAAATTGCACAAGGGCATGTTAGAACATAAAGTTTGGGATCAGCTCATGAGTAGTGGGGAAAACAGTTAAATACTGAAGAGAAAAGAATCCACTCGTAGAAGAAAATCACAACCCTGGGAGAACTACACTCAGAGGGCCAAATGGCTTTCTTTTACTGTTGGCTGATTTCTTGTGAATTAGGGGATGTGCCAGGAAATGTGAAGTCTTGGAGCCCTCTGCCAGGATCTGGGTATTCCTTGCCTCTTAACATCTGTCCTTAGGCCTTACTTTAAGTTTGATGGGATTTCTTCCTGAGCAACTCACAGAACCTCATAGGGCAGCAGACATTATTTCTGGACTCTGGGAGTCAGATGGGAACATGACTTCAGTGAGTCCTTGCTTTCCAGTGCAGATTTCACAGCTCCTGGTCCCTCTTCTGTTCTGAACACTGAGCTGTGATGCTGTACAAAGAGTGACTTACTTTCATTCTTTTCGACAGGTAACTACTGAGCGTCAGATATCAGGTAATGGGAGGTACTTTAGATAAAGCTGTGAGAAAAATGGACAAATATCTCTGCTTTCATGGGATGCATATTCTTGTGTTTTATACATTTGACCATTTTACACATTGTGGTTGCATTTTCACATTGAATATTCCTTTTTTTCAATTGGAGCTTCAGCTCTATGGTCAGATGGTGAGCATTTTAAAGCAAAAAGTTGTCTTGTTTACTGCAACATTTGGGACATCCTAGATGCTCAATATACATTTGTGCAGTTAATTAATTTATGGACCATAGTTGTCTTCCCTTCCACAGGATTTTTTTTGGCAACTCTTTCCCTCATAGAATAACCCAGAATTTCCAAACACGAGAGAGTTATCATCTGTTGGGGATGATCTAAACCAGTAATAAAGTATGCTCATCCATAGTCCTTAAACAAAATATTGCTGACTTGACACAACACTGCATAGCTGAGAACTCCCATGCTCAGAACACTGTTATCCCATCAGTGACAACTTCCCCTTCACCTTGGGATCACAGCCCTATATCCAGTGGTGTACTGGAGCCAGCTCCCACTGCCTTGTGCAATCTGATTGTGAAATTGTTAGAAATTTTGCAAGGCAACTGGCATTGCATTGGTAACTATTAACTATGGTGGGGAGTATTTACACCACGGAAACTGGTAGATGTTACAAATCAGCAGTCCCTTTCCATGCTCTTAGTCAGTCGTAAAAATTTAATAGACACCACTAGACTGGATGGAAACATAGGGAATCAGGTGATATCACTGAGCCACTAAATGAGGCCTAAACTGCCTCCTTCTAGTCTTTTTGTACAATAAATTATAAATGTCTTTGTGCTTAAGCCCTTTCTACTAAAAAATGTGGTTGCTGAATCAGCAGTGTTGGCATCACTAGGGAGCTTGTTAAAAATGCAGACTCTCAGACATCACCTTAGACTTACAAAGTCAGAATCTGCATTTGAGATCCCCAGTTAATGTAAAACACTAAAGTTTGAGAGAGAGCACAGGTTCAAGTTAATAGTTCTGAAATTTGAGTGGGTATCAGAATCAGCTGAATTGCTTGTTTAGACAGATTGTTGGATAAGTTTCTGATTTAGTAGGTCCGGAGGGACTGTAAAAATTTATGCACAAACACACACACACACATACACACACATATATATTTTTGAGACAGGGTCTTGTTTTGTTGCCCAGGCTGAAGTACAGTAGCATGATCATAGCCTACCACAGTCTCAACCTTGCTCAGGTGATCCTCCCACCTCAACCTCTTGAGTAACTGGAACTACAGGCTCGTGTCACCACGCCCAGCTAATTTGATTTTTTTGTTGAGACGAGGTCTCTCTATGATACCCAGGTTGGTCTCGAACTCCTGGACTAAAGCAATCCTCCCACCCACCTTGACCTTCCAAAGTTCTGAGATAGGTGTGAGCCACCATGCACAGCTGAGAATTTATATTTTTAACAAGTTCCAAGTTGTTGAAGTGGAATTTCTTGCCAACAGAGGCTTTTGAGAATCACTGGTTTACCTATCATTGGTCACATTTTCTGTTATTTGTAGCTGAATGTATCCTAACTTATACAGGCAACAGTAGGCTGGTAAAAGTTTAACAACTAGATGCTCTAATGAAAAAGAAAAAAGCCTTGATTTGCAGTGTTTATAGATTTCCATAGTGTAAATACTCCTACCTTGGTTAGTTTCAAGTTACCAACATGGTGTTGCCAAATGCAGGGTTGAGAAGAGACATGTGTGGGCAGCTCTCCTGAGCCCATGTGAGCTGGCTCGACAGCACCAAGGTAGGTCATGGCCAGCCACGAAGTTCAAGCAGAGAACTGTACAAAGCTTTAAGCAGCGTGACTCTATTAGATTTGGGTTTTAGGTGGATCTGTGTCTCTGGGCTCACTTTAATAGTGTCTGATGGAGTTGGAGATCCCCTTAGAACAGCAGTTCCCAACCTTTTTGGCATCAGGGACCAGTTTTGTGGAAGACAATTTTTCCATGGACAGCAAAATTGTCCCATCCTTGTCTTATTCTAATGTTTCTGTACTTTGAGGAGGCATTGACTTCTCATGAGGAGAACCAACCTAGATCCCTTGCATGCACGGTTCACAGTAGGGTTTCCACTCCTATGAGAATCTAATGCCGCTGCTGATCTGACAGGAAGTAGAGCTCCACTGGCCCACTGCTCACCTCTTGGTGGGTGGTAAGGGGTGTGGGTGAGTGGGCAATGGGGTGTCCATCCGTAGCAGGAGCTGGGGACCCCTGCCTTAGAAGACTAACAATATTTCAGTTACAGGACTGGGGAGTGTGGCAGAAGGAAAGGGATAAATGTGAAGATTAGGGTGTTAGTCTGCTTGGGCTGCCCTAACAAAATATCACAGACTAGAGGCTTGAACAACAGAAATCTGTTTTCTCACACTTCTAGAGGCTGTAAGTCCAAGATCAAGGTGTTGGCAGATTTGGTTCTCCTGCGGCCTCTCTACTTGGCTTGTAGACAACCACCTTCTCACTGTGTCCTCCTGTGACACTCTCTCTGTGCCCATACCCTTGGTGTCTCTTCCTCTTTTTATAAGGACGTCTGCCATACTGGGTAGGATCCTGTTCTTTTGACCTCATTTAACCTTAATTACCTCTTTAGAGGCTCTATCTCCAAATACAGTCGCGTTGAGGGTTAAGACTTCAACATATGAATTTTGGGAGGACACAATTCAGTCCATGATAGTTAGGAGGCAGATTTGTGTCCAGTGAGTATAAGGGCTGACTCCTGGACTTGCAGGTTGGGTGAATTCGTGACTGATAAGATTAGGAAAACAAGAAGCGAAAGAGATTCTGGCAGGGTTTGAGAGAAGATTATTTTTAAGCCCTTTGTAAAATTATATTTTGCAGCAACTTATTTTTTGCCTCTCCTATGGGAAATTGCATATTGTAGAGGATTTTCTAAAGCCCCCAAACTGTCAAAATCCAAACAATTTGGAGCCCCACATAGAGCTACTGTGTAAAACACAGGATGCCCGCTGAGTTTGAATTTTAGATGAACAACAGATTTTTTTTAGTATATGTATGTCCATATATTGAGTAGGATATATTAATACATTTACTAAAATATTATTTATTTCAAATTCAAATTTAACTGGAAGTCCTAGATTTTTATTTGCTGGCACCCCTAGTCCCCCAGGTCTTCACTAGGGAGACTCTTTTGGTTGCCTGCACTCAAATTATGTTAAACACTGTGACGGCTCCTGATGACAACATATTCAATGGTCACAGGTGCTTTGTAATAGGAAGTGTAGGTATAGATTTCATGTGGGCTTTCTAGGAGGCTGGAATCTGGAAACCAAGAGGAAGGAAGATTGTAGACAGTTGACTGTGCCTCACTGGATAATTGACTACATGTGAATGTATGTTACTATCCATATGAGTGGGTCTGTAGTATATAGTCTCTGGTGATCTGAACTGTCCCTCCCCAGTCTTATTCTAATGTTTCTATACTTTCACTGGCAGCCAACTGAAGTCTCAGCACAGAACCCCAGGCATGTTTCTAATATTAGATCATGCTATTCATTTACTGCAGAAATTTCCTGCTTTAAATCAGATTTTTTGGTTTCAATCCTGAATTCCTCTGAGCAGGACCCAGCTGGCCCTGGCCCTCCTGGGTGAGCCCATGGCTGTGCATGCTTTCCACACCTGGGGCCTGCCAGGCAGGCATTCCCTTGACATACCCTGGTCTCCTGGAAGCCTCCTGGGAAGATGAACTGGAATCTGGAGTGCAGATGGGCCTCTGCTTCCCAGACTCTTCTGGCCAGAAGTATGGCCACAGCTATTGGAAGGATAATCATGTCCATGTGTAAGTTTGAACATTGAAATCATAAAAGTGCGTGTAATATTGTGCATTTGATGACATATTTGGGTGATTCTGTAAGGAGAACATAATCAAATTTTAGATACATGAAAATTTCTATGAACCTAAAATGTTTTCAAATCATTTTGCAATTTTGTAAAGGTGCTATCACTTATATTGTGTGTACTTCTTGAGCAGAGCATGTCATACTTAACTTTGTGTTTCTCAGCACATCCAAGAATAAGTCATCACCTCCACTCTTCCAGTCTAAACCTGCTCTTAGACCTAAATTCTTAACCTTTGTTAAAGGCACCATCATTCAACCCAGTTAAACAGTACTAATAATACAGGAGCCATTCTAGATGTGGCCTTCTCCCTTAAATCTTCACTGACCAAGACATCATGTCTTTTCAATACTGCTTTTAAATTCTCACTGATTTGCCTTTCCTTTGAATTCCTCATACTTTAGCCTTATCTCTCAGCTGGAGGATTGCCATGGTCCTGTCCTGTCTCTGAGTTAACTAGTATTGTATTGGGGCACTTATTTGGTAGTTTTGTATTTGGTATAAGTTTGAACTTATACCCTGTCTTCTTTCTTGGTAGGATGACTAGGGTAGGCGCAAGGGTGACCACAGCATGCAGAGTTAATGTGGCCAAGAGAGTAAGAATGTGGGCTCTGGATCCAGTCTGCTCAGCCCTGCACATGGGGATCTTTGGACAGGTAACTTAACCTCATTGTGTCATGGGTTAAAGGATATGAAATCTATAGGATTCTATAAGGATTTTTAAAGGAGTGCCTTGCACAAAGTAAGTACTCTGTAAGTGTTGGTTAAATGCAATGGTGGGTCCAGGGAGATGGAGGTCTGAATTTGTCTCTCATCAGATCTGCCACAACTGGGGACTCATCAGAGGTATAGCTTTCTAAACAGGACTGGATGGTACTTCTGAAAGACCCAGAGCTTGGTTCAACGTCTGCCCACGAGCATGGGACAGGTTCTGGAGAAAGAGTCTGGAACAGTTCTACTCTTTCTTCCTTCTCACTTCCACACTTGATTAGACTAAAAAAAAACAAAACCTAAATCATGGAGTAAGAAGAAAAACAAAATATTTTTCTCCAAGAGGAGTTGGTGCTCTAACAAAAGGGGAGCAGTCAACCCCAAAAGAAGATGACACAGGGACATATACATCAGGACATATCTCCCTGTTCCCTGCTGTCCTCCGCCTCCCAATTTTATTGACATCACTTTGCACATGTTGATGTTTTTAGGTGTACTTCATTAAGTGAATCTGCTTGAGGTTGTGGAGATAAGTTTCCTAAAAACAGAGGGTCTTAAGTATGCAGAGGTTTTGAAAGAAAGAAGAAGGGGGAAGGGAGGAAGATGGCAGTGGAGCCAGTCAGATTATTCGAGGACCAGTGTGAGTGAGTGCACGGGAAATTTTGTGTACATGTCTGTGTGTAAGTGAGCGTGTGAGTGGCTGTCTGTGTGGGGACTCAGGAGCAAGTGGCCAGGGCTTTCCTGGTGAAGTGGCTGGTGCTGCATCTGCTCTGCTTGGACACTAGTGCTTCCTGGGACGCAGACACTAAGGGCCATTTAAAAAACATCAGCAAAGCCCTTCCTGGGAAGAAGCTTCCAGGAGAGACTACCAGGAGAGACCAGCTCCAGGTTCTGCCTCACCACTGCAGTGCCTGGTTGGACACTGGCAACAAGAGCTGTGGAGGAAGGAGAGCAAGGGAGCCCAGAGGCAGAGCCTCACTGGAGAAGGCAAAAGAGGCACTCTGCTACCATCTTGAAAATTGGGTAGGGAAATACTCTGACTTGCTTATCACAGAGAGACAGACCCGATCTCTGTGGCCAGTGAATTAACTACTCAGGGGTTGATTGTGATCCAGAGGGAATATTCTGAGAGCACAAACTCTGGAGGGACAGGACAAGCGCTGAGTTTCAGGTGCCTCACCCCCTAACCTGATTCAGCTGGGGGTGGGGAAGTGTGTGATCAGAAAAGGAGGAAGACCCCTGAGGAGATCAGTATTGAGTCTGGGGTTGACCCAATCTCCTCCTCCCTAGCAATTCTCTGACTGTCAGACCCACACGGTTGGGGCATGACTAAGAGGTACGAACCCAGGTGGAGCTTAGACTTCAGCCATGTTAGGAGGACTCTATTCCAGGATAAGCCTAGCTGGGGTGCCTCCCACCAGTACCTGGGGAAGAGACAATCCCAAACCTTACCACCAGAGAGGATCCCTCTGACCATATGAGAATGGAAGGGGAGAACTGAAGCCCACCACCTCCTCCTCCTTCCCCAGGCCAGACAATGGGGAGATTGTGAATGAGGCCACAACTCCACAGGAGACAGCAGAGGGGTTTACCTGTTAGTAGCTGAGAGGGGCAGTTATAGAACCTGTGACAATAGGGCTTGTTTTTAAAAGCATTTTTTTTCTCTTTTTCCTTTGTGCATGAATGTGTATATGAGGGTTTGATCTGCATTCCCCCCCACCTTATTTTACTTTTTTTTCCCCTTTCTTTCTTCTTTCATTTTTTGTTTTCTGTTTATGTATGTAGATGAACGATTGAGGGTTCACCTTTCAGTTTTTTTGTTTATTTGCTTTGGTTTTTTTGTTCTTCTCTTTTTTTTTTTAGTTTAATATGTGTGTGAATGTATGTGTAAGAGTTCAATTTGAATTCCTTTTTTTCTTCTCCTTTCATTTTGTGTTGAGTGTGTGTATGTTTTGTTTTGCTGGGTTTTTTTTGCTTTTTTTCAAGTTTGTTTTGGGATGTGTGCGCATGTGTGTGTGTGTTTGTTTTGTTTTGTTGTTTTTTATTTTTTGTTTTTTTTCCAGTTTGTTTTGGGGTGTGTGTGTGTGTGTGTGTGTGTGTGTGTGTTTAATTGTTTTTTGCTTTGGTTTCTGCTTTTGTTTTTCTGTGTTTTTAATTTTTAAATTTTTAATTTTTGTCTTCCTTATTTCATTCTACTTCTCTCTCACTACTGTTACTTTACCTTGAACTCAGGGGGCACACAGACATACCCATTGTATCATCATATAGAATGGTGGTGGGTATTCAGTCTCAGGGAACCCATACCACAATCAGTGAACATTGTGATGTGCAAGTAGTTTCTGATCTGAGTCCCAGCTCCCCATCCTCCACCTTATTTGACTCTCAAAACTACAAGAGACAGCAAAGCTTCCCACCCACAGCCCTGCTTCAAAATAGAACAAATTCAGAGCCCTGATCAGGGAAGAACAGAGGACTGAACAAACATCAGAAGTGAAAGTCTCTCCCACAGCCACTGAATAATAGAACTAAAGAGAAAAGAAAGAGATTTGTCACAAATGAGGAAAAATCAATGGACGAAAACAGGTAATTCCCAGTGTACAAAAGAGAAAACCCCTGAAAAATCAAACCTCAGAGTCCAACAATGGAAGTTACCCATGACTGGCTCCCGAATGCAGCATGGGTTAGGGAATGGGTGGAAAGAGTGAAAAAGAGTGAAGAAGGACAAGATGCAACACTGAAAGGACTTGTAACAGAGATTTTGGCCATGAAAAACTTTGTCCAGGAAATAAATAACATGATGACAAGCATGAAAAGCAGAATTAATCAAGCAGAAGAAAGAATCTCAGAACTTGAAGACCAAAATATGGAATTAACCCAATCTGTAAAAAAAACATGGAAGTAAAACTCAGAAAGAAAGAACAAAGCCTCCAAAAGATGCGTGATTATATCAAGAGGCAACACCTATACCTGATTGGTAGCCCAGAAGAAGAAAGAGAAATTGAGAACACCTTAGAGCAAGTATTCCAGGAGGTTACCCAAGAAAACTTTCCCTATCTCACCAGAGATGTGATCATCCAAACCCAAGAGGTACAGAGAACCCCCCACAAGACATCAAATGAGAAGACCAACCCCTAGACACATAGTAATTCACCTACACAAAGTAGGTACATAAAAAAAATAATCCTAAAGGCAACAAGAGAGGAATGTCAGACTACCTTCCAGGGAAAACCAATTAGAATAGCAGCAGACCTATCAGCAGAAATGCTGCAAGCTAGAAGGGACTGAGTCCAACATTAAAAGTCCTCAAAGATAAGCAATTTCAACCAAGAATTTTCTACCCAGCCAAGCTTCATCAGTGATGGAGAATTAAAATCTTTCCCAGACATCCAATCCCTAAGAGATTATTTAGCTTCCACACCAGCTTTACAGGAGACACTTAAAAATGTATTAAGCACAGAAGAAAGAAAGAAAGAAATTAAAAAAAAAAAAAAAAAAGAATGACCACACACTTCCCAACAGACCAGCAGAACACAGAACACAGGATCAACAGAGAATACATTACGACCACAAACTTGAAAACACACGCATACATCAACCCCAAAGCTAAAAGAAAACAAACAAAGAAAAAAATTTATAAAACCTCATGACAAGGATAAACAATCACATTTCAATAATCAGCCTGAATGTGAACGGACTAAATGCACCACTGAAAAGACACAGAATGGCAAACTGGATAAAAAACCATGACCCAATAATTTGCTGCCTCCAGGAAACTCAACTCTCCATGAGGGATGTACACAGAGGAAAGAGGATAGAAAATGAATTTTTAGGTGATTGGATCATAATATAAGGCATGGGTCGTGATCTTAATATCAGACAAAACAACTTTTAATCTATCAAAAACTAAAAAAGATATGGAAGAACACTACATAATGATAAAAGGTTCAATCCATCAACAAGAAATATTCATCCTAAACACATATGCACCCAACACAGGAGCACCAGCACTTATAAAGCAACTACTAAGTAAACTAAAAAAAGATATTGACTCTAACACTATTATAGCTGGGGACCTAAAGACCCCACTAACAACACTAGATAGATCTTCAAAGCAAAAAATCGACAAGAGATCCAGAACCTCAACTTGACATTTGACCAAATGGACTTAGTAGATACCTACAGAACCCTGCACACAACAGACACATGGAACATACTCCAAGATTGATCACATCCTTGGCCATAATTCAAGCATAAACAAATTTCATAAGTTCAAAATACTGCCATGCACCTTCTCAGACCACAGTGGAATAAAAATAAATATCAACACCAACAAAATTCCTCCCAAACACACAAAGACATGGGTACTAAACAGCATGATGCTGAACAACCACTGGGTCAACACAGAAATCAAAACAGAAATTAAAAGATTCTTGGAAAAAATGAAAATGAAGAAACATCTTATCAAGTTCTCTGGAATGCCATGAAATCAGTTCTAAGAGGAGAAGTTATATCTCTATAAACACACATCAAGAAAATAAAATTATCACAAGTTAACAGGCTAACAAATCACCTAAGGGAGCAGGAAAGACAAGACCACCAAAACTTTAGCAGAATAATCCAGATCACCAAAGTAAAAGCCTGAATATGGGACATAAAAGACAAAAATATAGAAAAACTCAACAAAACAAAAAGCTTGTTCTTTGAAAGAATAAATAAGATTGATGGACCCCTAGCCAGAATGACCAAGAAAAAGAGAGAAAAAGCCCAAATAAACACAGTCAGAAATGTGAAAGATCAAATCACAACTGACCCTGAAGAAATACAAAAGATTATCAGAGATTACTATGCATACCTGTATGGAGACAAACTTGGTAACCCAAAGGGAATGGAGGTATTTCTGACATCACACAACCTCCCAAAGTTGAAACAAGAAGATATTGAGACATTAAATAGAGCAATAACAACTCAGGAAATGACTCCATCATAAGAAAACTACCTACAATAAATAAATAAATAAATAAATACAAAATAAAAAAAAAGCCCTGGACCAGATGGCCTTCCAGTGGAATTCTTTAAAACATATAAGAAGGAGCTAATACCAATCCTACTGAAAATATTCCAGGCAATTGAGAAAGATGGAATTCTCCCCATATCAATTTACAAAGCTAACATCACATTGATACCCCAACCAGGTAAATATCCAACAACAACAAAAAAAGAACTACAGGCCAATATCCCTGATGAATATAGACACAAAAATTCTCAACAAGATTCTAGTAAATTGGATCCAACAATACATCTTAAAAAGCATCTGGCAGGGCATGGTGGCTCAGACTGTAATGCCAGCATTTTGGGAGGCTGAGGCAAGAGGAATGCCTGAGCCCGGGGGTTCAAGACAAGCCTGGGCAATTTGGTGAGATCTCGTCTCTTCAATAAATCATAAAAACTAGCTGGGTGTGGTGCCGTATGTCTTGGAAACATAGGTTCAACTACTTGGAAGACTGAGGCAGAAGAATTGCCTAAGCCTAGCAGGTAGAGGCTGCTGTGGCTGTAAGTGTGCCATTGCACTCCAACCTGGGCGACATAGTGAGACCCAACTCATCAAAAAAAAAAAAAAAATCATCTGCTACAGCCAAGTAGATGCCATCCCTGGGATGCAGGGCTGGTTCAACATCTGCAGAACCACACATGTAATTAAATACATCAACAAATGTAAAAACAAGAACCACATGATTACATCATTAGATGCAGAAAAGTTTTCGATAAAATCCAGCATCACTTCTTGATAAAAACTCTTGCATACCTAGATATAGAAGGAACATACCTCAAAATAGTAAGTGCCAGGTACAATAAACTGACAGTCAACAAATTGCTAAGTGGACAGAAACTGGAAGCATTTCCCTTGAATACCAGAACAAACAAGGCTGCCCACTCTCACTCTTCCTGTTCAACATTGTGTTGGAAGTACTAGCTAGAGCAAGAGAAGAAAATCAGAAGTATCTAAATAGGAAAAGAGAAAGTTAATCTATCCCTCTTTGCTGATGATATGATCCTATACCTCGAAAATCCAAGAGAATCTGTCATAAACTTCCTTGCACTGATAAAGAACTTTGACAAAGTCTCAGGGTACAAACTAAATGTGCAAAAGACACATTTTTATACACCAATGACAAACAGGCAGAGAATCATATAAAAAGTACAATCCCATTCACAAAAGCAACAAAAAAATGACATACCTTGGCATCTTCCTAACCAGAGAAGTGAAAGACCTTTATAATGAAAACTAAAGACATTGCTCAAAAAAAATCCAAGAAGACACAAATGGAAAAATATTGCATGCTTATGAATAGTAAGAGCATTATTAATGTCCATCCTACCAAAGGCAATCTACAGATTCAACGTTATACCCATTAAATTACCAACATCATTCTTCTCAGACCCGGAATTGACAATACGGAAATTCATATGGAAACACAAGCAGCCATGAATCACCAAAACAATCCTTAGCAAGAGAAACAAAGCGGGAGGTATCACACTTCAGAATTTATTCTTTACTATAAGGCTACAATAATCAAAACAGCCTGGTATTGGTACAAGAACAGGTATATAGACCAATGGAACAGGATAGAAATTCTGGAAGCAAAACCTCAATTTCTTTGAAAAAGCCTTCACCAACAACCATTGGAGAGAGGAGAACCTATTCAGTAAATGGTGCTGGGAAAACTGGCTGACCACATGCAGAAGACTGAAATAGAACCCCTTACCTATCACTATACACAAAAATCAACTCTAAATGGATCAAAGACTTAAACATAAAACCTCAAACATAAAGAACCTTAAAAAATACAGGAGACACCCTTACAGAAATTGGAGTAGGCAACCTGATCAAAAACCCAGGTGCCCATGCATTAGAGATAAGATAGACAAGTGGGACTCTCATTAAACTGAAAAGCTTCTGCAAAGCAAAAGAAACTATTAAGACAGTGGCAAGACAGCCCAAATGGAAAAAAATATTTGCCAACTGTATATCTGACAAAGGCCTAACTTCCAGTATGTACAAGGAACTCAAATGTGCTGAAAGGAAAAAAGCAAACATCCCCATTAAAAAGTGGGCAAAAGAATAGACATTTCTCAAAAAAAGATATATGGTCAACCAACAGACACATGAAAAAGTGCTCAGCCTCACTAATCATCAGAGAAATGCAAATTAAACCACACTGAGATACCATCTAATAACCCCCATAAGAATGGCCACCATTTATAAAACAACAACAGATGGTGACGAGGATGTGGAGAAAAAGGAACGCTTCTACACTACTGGTGGGAATGCAAACTAGTTCAACCTCTATGGGAAACAGTGTGGTAATTTTCGAAATAACTAGACATTGACCTTCCATTTGACCCAGCAATCCTCCCACTGGATGAACTCAAATCAGTCTACAAAAAGATACCTGCACACACGTTTATTGCAGCTCTATTCACAATAGCAAAAACATGGAACCAACCATGCTGCCCATCAAGACTGAACTGAATGAAAAATGTGGTACATATACATGATGGAATATTACTCAGCCATAAAGAAGGACAAACACATGGACTTTGCAGCAACTTGGATGGATTTGGAGTCTGTTAATACTCAGTGATCTATTACAGAAACAAAGAACAGAGTACCATATATTCTCACTCATAAGCGGACCCTGAACATTTACCATAATACTACAAGAAAGGGATTGGCAGTAGCGGGTTACTGCTGGGGCTGGGGTGAGGACACAACAACAATAAGGATACCTGACCTCAAACCAGGCAAAATGTGGACCAAAGGGAGGCTCAAACTTTACCTGTACCATGTCCACTTGTATACCTAATCCTGAATTGGACCTCACATCTTTAAAATAAAATATATATTAAAAAGAAAGGTTATTACCAAATTGACTACTCAACAGAAATAAAATCACATTAGACTTAATACCACACACACACACACACACACACACACACATATAGGTGTGATATATACATATATATTATTACAGTGAGAAACCATTTGACATAGCAACTTTACTACTAGGTATCTACTCCAAGGAAAATAAATTCTTATATCAAAAAGACATCTGTGACTACAAGGGAGGAATTGGAGGTAGCAGGACACTGCAGGGGTGGGTGGTGGGTGGAGTGGGGGTGAGGGGACGTGTGTAACATCACTAAGAGTACCAGTTTCTTTTTTTTTGAGTCCGAGTCTCACTCTGTCGCCCAGACTGGAGTGCAGTGGCCGCTCCCGGCCACCACAGCCTCGACTCACTGGGCTCCGGCGATCCTTCCGCCTCAGCCTTCTGAGTTGCTGGAACTACAGGTGCGCGCTACCACGCCCGGCTGATTTTTTGATTTATTGTAGAGATGAGGTCTCGCCAAGTTGCCCAGGTGGGTCTCGAACCCGCGGGCTCAGGCAATCCACTCACCTCAGCCTTCCAAGGCGCGGGATTACAGGCTGAGCCACTGAGCCCAGCAAAATAAGTAATTTTTAAAAAGATATTGGGGCTGGGCACGGTGGCTCACACCTGTAATCCTAGCACTTTGGGAGGCAGAGATGAGAGGATTACCTAAACCCAGGGATTCGAGACCAGCCTGGGCAACTTGGCGAGATCTCATCTCTACAATTAAAACAACAACAACAGCAACAACAACAACAACAACAACAACAAACCCCAAAATGGGCATGGTGGCATATACCTGGAGTTCGAGCTATTTGGAAAGCTCAGATGGAGAGATCGCCTGAGCCTAGCAGGGGAGACTGCGGTGGCCATTATTGTGCATTTGCACTCCAGTCTGGGCAACAGAGTGACTCCAGCTCAAAAAAAAAAAAAAGTATTGGATATTAAAAACTCAAATGCTCTAAACAGGAAGATGAGATATTTTGTTAACTAGAAGTTTAGGAATTGGCAGTGCAGGATTGGAGGTGGTTTGAGAACTTATGACCCCTGAGTAATAATGATCTAAACCTTTTTTCTCTCCTTCCAGTCAAATTTAGCGTATTTGCCCTTATTCAGCCACAGTTGCCCTGAGGCCATAATGTACACTATGGGAATTTGCTGTGTTTGGGTTCACATGCCTGTGACACAGGCTATTAAAGACCAAATGAGCTGGTGTCTGTGAAATAACACACAATGAACTCTAAGGATAATCACTATTGCTTTTATGCTGTTAATCAAAACAAGAACTTTTTTTTCTAGGCTTGTTACAGTTTCATCTGGAAAGTAACATTTATAATGTGAACAGCAGCCTTTCCCGATGGCATGGTACAGAGACTGGACACTTAGCACACAATCACATTTAATTGCTCAAATGCGGCTTAGATGACAACAGCCACTGCGCACACATCAGTCCTTAGTATTTAACAGCAACAAAAAGTAATCTCTTCCATTTCTTGGCAGAACAAGCCCACTGACCTGACATGGAGTATTTTGTGTGTCCTACGGGACTTCTTGTTAGAGATCTTTTCAGGGGAGGATACTGGCCCAGCTAGACTTTGGTGCTCCCATTTCCTGAGAATCAATTTTTTTCTTACATTTTGCCATCTCACACATCTTATTCTGCAATGATACTTAGCTGTTTTGTGGCCTGATTTGGTGAATATTTCAAAGAACTTGAATTTTTGGGATATGAAGACACGTCCACAGGTAACAGGAAACTGACTGTCTTTATCTTGTCCCTACAGAAAGCAAAATAAGGAGAAGACAAGACTTTTTAGCGAGGCTTTATATACAACATTTACTGTTTTCTTCCCTTCAATCGCCAAATACTGCCTATAGTGTTAAAAGTTCATTTGAAATGTATCATAATACATTTTGTTAAGTTGGTCAACAATAATGTAAGGATATATATTGGAATGACCTTTTATTTAAGCCCAAGGAATAGTGCTGATAGAACAAAAATTTAAAACAATTAAAAGAAAGTCTGTACATCTGAGAGCTGATTATTAGCTTGATGTTCAAAGTTGAAGAATATCTCACTCTTAGGCAGAGTCTCTTGCAATGAATCTCTTCAGTGGAAGGGAAGCAGAAATTGGAGGCAATTATTTTATAATCCAGATAAAGCTGCTCCTTTTGACTGTGAATTAACTGAATACCCATCATGCCTGAATAATAAAGGGGATGGGCAGGTAAAAGCAATCACCCAGTATTATCTGAAGGATTACATCTTTTCATTTTGCCCACTTCTTCTTTACCTCTAAAGTGTTATGTAGAATTTTGACATTAACCAGGAGAAACTGCTCTTAGAAATAAATCTAAAGATCAGTGTTTAAAATGATTGCTTTTCTTGTTCTTTTTCTCCCCCCTCCCCCTCCCACTCTTTTTGGTAGATAAGGTCATAATTTCACTGAATGCCATTTGGTGGCCTGTGTCTCAGAAAATACATCTGTACTCTCTTTTGGGAGGAAAGCAGATCTGCAACTTCATGTGCTAGGATTTAATAAAATGATAATAATCACTGCCACTTGATGTGTACTCACATAACGACCTCATTTATTCTTCACAAAAACTATGAGGTAACTGCTATTAGCATTCCCTTTTTATAGAAGACAAATGATTAACTTTTTTCAAGGTCACGTTGTTTGTAAATGATGGAGTTGACATTTTATCCATCTGATTCCAAAGGCTGTCTTTTGAACTACGTTGACTTGGAAAATAGATAATATATTTATTGTAATGTATCTGGTTTCTCCTACCAATAAACTGAATAAAATGTAGCATTTCTAATTTTTTAATTATCTATGTAGAATTTATTTCCTAATCTTGTCAATAACCTGCAATTAAAAAAAAATACAGTAGAAAAAGACTGGCTTTCTATGTCAAAATTAAGGAAAAGTTAAAATCCTATCTCTAGTTTCTGGAAAACTTTGATTCTTAGAAATATTGACATTGGCATTATTGTGTAAAATACTTTCTTGGTGTAATAATGGGAAAGCTCACAAGCAAATTGAGTATGATGTCTGATACGATCCAAAAGTCAGTTTGAACAAACTGGTTATCAATAAATCTTTGAAAGCTATTAGTAACTAGATGAATTTTCCAAATAATCAGAGGAATAATGTAATAACATGTTCTTTACTAGTTAATTCCTGAGAACACAGAAGACAAAGCAAAAAATACTTACAATAAAAAAACACATGCTTAATTCCTACTCAACAGTACTCTATAACTAGCAATGTTTATGCTAATCTAGTTATTGATTTTAAGCCAATACTGACTTTCTCCTTCTAATACAACCTTGTAATTGGCTCAAACTTTCAGTTCAAGTAACCTCTACATTAGAAATGGATTGTGTTTAAATAGTTTATTAGTTGGCAGCCTGGAAGTTGGAAAACATTTTGCTTCAGAAAAATAATACATCATAAGCATTGACTAGATTTCTAAACTGTCATAGAAAATAACATACATTTAAACAGAAAAACTATTAACACTATACATCTCAGCATTGTAGGTCTGTGAGAATGTTTTAAGTGCAAAAAAGAAGTCCCATTATGATACATACACTGTACAATTTCAAAATATATAGACATAAGAATATCCATCAAAACCTAAATAGTAGTTTTTTAGATAGTGGGATTTCTGAGGATTTTTTTTTCTTAACTTTTACTTTGTCCATTGCATTTACATGTTGGAATTTGCAAGTTATTTTTTTACAGTTGAACATTTATTGCTTTTATAAAACTGGACTTTATTTTTTTAAGGCAAAGGACATATCTCTGCTTTTCTTTTGTCTTCCTTCTTTGAAGACACATGGCCATTTGAACTCAATGGTTGGGTGTTCATTTCTTGTTTTCATATCCCTCATTTGAACTGTAAGCAAATCTTAGTGGCTTCACCTTTGAAACATATCCAGAAACCACATCCATTATTAGCACCTTTGGCCAAGAAATGATACCTCTTGCCTAGATTATTCTATAACCATCAGTCTGGTTTCCTTGTTGTTGCTATTGTTTTCTTATAGTCTTTCCACAACAGGACTCCCAACATGACTTTTTTTTTTTTAATGTGAAGAGCATGTTATGCATCCCAATTCATTTAGAATAAATCCAGAGTCACTGGATGGGGATAGAAAGCCATCCTTGGCTCTTTGCCTTCTTGTCCTGCTCTCCGGCTTGCTTGCTGATCACCCAGGCCCCTGGCCTTTCCTTGAACATACCAGTCAGGCTTGTAGGCAGGTCTTTGGCATTTGCTCTTCTCAAGGCCTGGAGAGTTCTTCCCTCAGTTATCATCAGGACTCTCTCTCTTCCTTCTTTACTCAGAGAGGCATTTTTTGGCCTTGGCATCAAATATTTCAACATAACTGTTTCTCTAGTCCTTCTTTTTTCAGTCTATTGCTTTATTTTTCTCTTTAGTACTTAACACAATCGCATATAATATACCCTTTATGTATTTCTATGTTTATTGATTATCATGTTGCAAAGAAATACTCTCCACATGGGCTGGGATTTTTGACAATTTAAGGCCTGGCATCTTGCCTAGCATGCAGTACACCCTCAAAATATATTTACTGAATGAATGGGATATATGCAATAAATATATACAAACCTAGACTGAAAGATTGAAACCAAATTTGTAATGACACTTGCCCCTGGGGAGAATGAAGGAAAAGAGATAAAAGACCTTCTCCTTTATTAGTAATATCTTATATCTTATCTATATAAAAATATTGAGGCCAAGCACAGTGGCTCATGCCTGTAATCCATCACTTTGGAAGGCCGAGGTGAGAAGATGGCTTAAGCCTAGGAGTTTGAGACCAGCTTGGGCAGCATAATAAGACCTTAGCTCTACAAAAAAGTGAAAATAAGTAAATAAATAAATAACCAAGTGTAGTGGTGCATGCCTGTAGTCCCAGTTACTCAGGAGGCTGAAGTGGAAGGTTCACCTTGAGCTCAGGAAGTTGAGGCTGCAGTGAGCCATGATTGTGCCATTGTACTCCACCCTTGGTGTCAGGGTGAGACTCTAACTCAAAAAAATAATATATATAAAAATATTGGAACTGGGCTTGGTGGCTCAGTCTGTAATCCCAGCACTTTGGGATGCCAAGGTGAGTGGATTGCCTAAGCCCGTGGGTTCGAGACCAGCCCTGGCAACTTGGCGAGACTTCGTCTCTACAATAAATCAAAAATTAGCGGGACATGGTAGCACACGCCTGTAGTTCTGCCTACTTGGAAGGCTGAGGCAGAAGGATCGTGGGAGCTCAGAAGGTCAACACTGGGGTGGCCATGAGTGTGCCACTGCACTCCAGCCTGGACAACAAAGTGAGACTCCAACTAAAAAATAGAGAGAGAGAGAGAGAGAGAGAGAGCAAATATGACAAAACTTTTGCAGATGAATACATTGATGTATATAACATTAGCTGTTGAATATTTCTGTATTTTGAAAATTTTCAAAAGGCTCATTTTTTTCAACTAGCTTTCCAATAATTATAGGATAAAGCACATACTCCTTAGCATTCCAGAAATGGGCTTTTTGTGATGAATACTGCTCACTTCTCAATCCTCATTCCCTTCACTACTTGATTTCTTCCAAACTCACAATTTCTTCTATCCTCATCTCTTTTTGTTTAACTTGGGATAGATTTTCCTTTTTTCTTTGCCTGGTTGAATCCAGCTGTCCTTTGTGACTCAGGTAACTCTCTCTGTTCCTATAATAGAAGTTTCTACAAGTGAAACACAGTTTGCATTCTGTCTTTTGAAATTCACATAAAACTGGCTCAACCTTTGTGTCCCACGTCCTGTGGGAAGTCTAGTGCTCTTTCCAATATTTATGAAAATTCCTGCAGGCCTATTGCTTATGATTATTCCTTGCTTTGATTGCCTGCCACTGCTGAATTAGATGATTCACTTATTCTCTCCATAACCATATTTTTCCATTTTGTCTTCCCTGTGATAGACGAATCCTGAAATGCAGCCCTCCCCCCCCCCTTTTCTTGATTTTCATTCTTCTACTCACTCAGGACAAATGTGACTTGCTAAAGAGTCTTTAGCAAAGACTTTGCTAAAGAATCATGGTCTAACTGGGAGCTGGAAGATAGGAATGCAGGGTGTGGGAGAGAGGAGGCTGGTCTCGCTCCAGTACAGTATAGTGTGGCTAAATTACACTTGATGCTAGATGGTCTTTTTTTTTTTTTGAGTTGGAGTCTCACTCTGTCACCCAGGCTGGAGTGTCATGGCAAAACTCAGGGCCACTTCAACGTCAACCTGCTGGGCTCCGGTGATCCTTCCACCTCAGCCTTCCAAGTAGGCGGAGGAACTATAGGCATGGGCTACCACACCCAGCTAGATGTTAGATGGTCTTGTTCCAACAGAGACCTTGACTCTACTCACAACAAGGGCCACTGGCCAAGTTTCCTCTTACAGACCCCCAGCCTGTCTCACAACTGTTTTCTCACGTCTGTCCCATTCTCTGGCTTTTTCTAGCTCTCTAAATCCCAGTTCACATATTTTGGAGAGCAAGTTAGTTTTCTCTTCATCTCTTGACCCTTTTGGGTTATGCCTTAAGTTTTTTTTTTTTTTTAAACTTCCCCCACAATCCATGAAGGCACCTACCTCCATAGGAAGAGTTGTCTCTCTGAGAGGAATTCTGTGTTTAGCCCTTAAAGTAAGCATGACTTCTCTCTGAGACATACTTTATTGTAGTGGTCAGTTTACATGTGTGTCTTTGTCACTAAATGAGAGTTTTAAATGCAGTGGCTTACTTTTGCTGAATCTTTTGTCACCAAGGCCTAGCTCAGAATATGACCATTAAAGCTTGATGAATAAATGAATACTAAATTGACCACTTGTTAGAGACATATATTAGAGGTTGAATTTGACCTCAGATAAATTTGTTTCTTTTGATTCCAGAATGGACATAAGTGAGATGGAAATTATTTTAGTCTAAAGTGCTATTTGGTTTTGTTTCCTCCATTAGGTAAACTCTGTTTAACTTGGGAACTGTCTTAGTGACCATCTCAGGATGTGCCTGTAAACTAACGTGAGGCATATTGTACATTACCTGCAACCAAAAACCTGTTCAGGAGAAGCTGTTTGTCTGGGACTATTGTTGGTAAGAGAATCTGCAGCAAACATCTTTTCTTCATTGTCTTGCTTCTTAATTGAGGAACATGCCAGTGATTTAAGCATTCCCTGAGTTTCTATAATTCCACTATTTGGATATATTTTCCCAGTTTTCCAGGGATCATTTACAATAGATGAGTGAACTGATGAGGAAACGGAGTAGCGTCTAACAATCATGACATTACCTGTACAAAAGACACAAAATTCAACCTTAAACATTTCTACTCTTAAGACACCCACAAATGGAAAATTATGATAGTATTTTATTGAAATAAACTAGACAGAACTATTGTTTTTTATTCATCTTTTGCATAAAGGATTCAATTGATTGGTTTATTTTACAAATATTAATTGAGTGCCAACTATGTGCCAGTGTCTTTTTGCTACACTTGATCTTAGCCAAAAGGTCAAGAAGCGATACCAGTGTCTTTTTAAAGAGACGTGATGTGGTAGTCAACAGCATAAGATTCTTGCCTGCCCAGAGGTTACCTTCTTATGTGGAAGACAGACAATAAACAAACAATATATGATAAGACTTAGGTAATAATAGATTATAGGAAGACAAATAAGCCTGGTGGGTATAAGGGAATAGAGACAGATGTAGGAAGGAGTTTGGAGGCTATTTCAATTGTGTGGTCCGGGAAGACCTTCCTGAGCAAACAGCATTACAACAGGGACCTGGACACAGATTGGTAATAAAACAAGACCTTAAAATGAGAAGAACATGGATCTTCTAGAGATGCCAATTCTTGATGACCTCCTCACTCCCAGTTCTAGAAGAACAGGCTTATCCAGAGTGCCTGATCACTGACTGGCACGGCCACAGGAAATTAACTGGTTGTGGCTAACCAGTCTATGATTGTGCATCTTGGCTTTAGTTGAGACAGATATTATGAGAGAGTCTGTTGAATGAGAGATGAAAGCAAAGGAAACACGTGTCAAGATGCAAAGATGCCTTATGTGGGAGATTGGAGTGCCCCTGAGAGAGAGGGAGAGATTTATGGTTTTAGCATCAGAGGGCTTCCAATTCAATTTCTGTTCATAGATGTCTTCCAATAGACTCTTTCCTCCTCGAGGTAAATCAAGTCTTCTATGTTCGTTGAAACTAAAGCACCTTGATTTAAAGAGCTTTATTTTAGGGGGTCTTGATATGTCTGAATCCCAGCTCCAACACCATACTAACTCTATGATCAGGGGCCTGCGCTTCATTCAGCCTTTACTTGCACATCCAGTTATGTTGCCCATAATGCTGACAACAGTGGCCTCGTGGGTTAGTTTTCTTTTTCTGGAGCACTTTATGAATGTTTGTTGAATCTTTACTCTTTCTCGATACAGTTTTGTCATTAACTAGCATGGGAGTGTCAAAAAGTCCTGCATTGTGGTTAGATTTTGAGAGTGCCAGAAGCACAGTTATGTATTTAAGTTTGTTTGCCCACTTTTGCAGAGCAGACAGAAAATTATTTGACTATTGCAAAACATGGAGGCTGCCTTGGTTTTTTGTAGTTTGGAAGAACAGAAGGCTGAATTGTGGGCAGGAGTCTAGAGGGAGTTTAAGTTCAAATCTATCTGAAGTGATTAATTGCAAATACTATTTATAAATTATCTTTATTTTTTTTTAAACATGGTGCACTAAGGGTTTATTTTATTAATTACAAAGCCTGTCAGTGTCTAGGTATTTGAACACCTTAAAACTTTGTTCAGATGTTTATGCTATTAATATAAATTATCTCTAAACACACCCTTTGGCCATTATATATGACTTGAATAATTACCTAAAACCAGATTTGTGACTATTGACAACCACATAAGTTTCTGTCCAAAAGGATCATATGACAGTAGCAGAACACAGTTGGAGGTGGGAGGAGGGCACATAACATCAGTAAGGGTAACTGATCTCAAACCTGGCAAAGTGGGGACCAAATGGAGGCCCAAACTTTACCTGTATGATGACTACTTATATAACTAATTCTGAATTGAGCCCCACATCTTTAAAATAAAAAAATTAAAAAACAACAAAAAAGAAAAAAACACTACTGATATCAAAGCAAAATAAAAAAATAAAAATAAAAGGATTAAAAAGCAATCTCCTATATTGAATTGTAGGAAAACACAACAGAGGAAATTATGCTGATGATAGCAAAATTAAGTTTATTCTTATTTAGCTCCTCTTTTTACTTTGGGACTGATTAGCAAATAGGTTCTTTGTTTACCTTGTGGGTCACAAATAGCCTGTATCCCTTCATTTCTTATTCACAAAAAAGAAAAGATAGTCAACACGACATTACAGGGTTATTAGAACAATTTTTAAAACCATGGCCAAATGTGGTTTATTTGCCAGCATAGGATATTAACAGATTGGAGAGAATCAGAGGTCCAGCAATGCTGGGGGTTGCCTGTGAAGAGTTGTTTCTTTTATCTTTCCTGCAGCAAATTGCCTCTTTCCTAATAGTCCCAAAGCAAGGTTACACAGGGCAGGAGGGGAGGGGGAACACCCCTGAAAGCTCTGGCTAGATTTCATATCTACCAAATACTTATGCACTATTACAGATGTTTCCATGAGCATTTATCCAACAAGGATTTACTCTGAGCAGGCACTCTGCATTCTCATTATATTTTATCATCAAGCAGCTGTGTCCCTGGGCTGTAGCACAGCTCTGTGTCCTCAGGTGACATAACGAGAAGCAGGCTTCTCCACTCCTAGAAAGTCTCACTATGCATATCACAAAGCTAAAGGAAGAACTTTTAATTCTAAGTGACTTGCTTCCAGGTCCTCTTTAAAGTTCCCTTTCTTTTTTTTTTTCTTGAGTCAGAGTCTCACTCTGTTGCCCAGACTGGAGTGCAATGGCATGCTCACAGCCACTACAGCCTTGACCTGTTGGGCTCAGGCAATCCTTCTGCCTCAGCCTTCCAAGTAGCTGGATCTACAGAAGTACTCCACCACGCCCAGCTAATTTTTTTGATTTATTGTAGAGATGAGGTCTCTCCAAGTTTCCCAGGCTGGTCTTGAATCCATGGGTTCGAGTAATCCTCTCGCCTCTGCCTCCCAAAGTGCTGGGATTATAGGTGTGAGCTACCACGCCTGGCTTAAAGTTCCCTTATAAACTTAAAGTGAGATTCATAGTTCTGATTTCACATTGTTCTTTCTTTCAGAATGAGTTTGCATACTTTTGTTTCCAAAAAAGAATTGGAAAAATTGTATAATTTCTGTGGGTCTTATATTTCCAACTGTAACATAGAGGAGTTTCTAAGGGATGATCTCTCAAGTTTCCTTCTAATAGATTTCTATGACTCAATTTAACTGTGAATTTCATTTGATGATGGCACTATATTATTAAAACTACTAATAAAAACTTATGTTCAATCAAATAATATTTTTCTGACATATCCAATGATATTGTGACAACCATTGAGTAACTTATTGTCTTTCCTGAACTACCTCATTTAATCCTCCCAACATCCCTATGAGATAGAGCCTAATCACCATCCCCATTTTACATATGTGAACAGTGATCATAAAAGCATGTTATATTCATAGACTCATAGAATTTTACAGTTGGAATAAGCCTTGGAAGACAACTTAGTCCGTTCATTTTTACATGAGAATGTTAAGATCAGAAATTTCATGTGACCTCTCCAACAGTGAACAACTATTACAAAACTGGGTATATAATACAGGTGTCTTCATGCTCAAGCCGATGTTCTTCCTACATATGCCACTTACTCTTATAATAGCACATCACACTTAAGAAACAGATAAATAGCATCTATGGTTACTCAAGCAAGCTCCCAAGCACAAATTTAAATGACATTTCTTTCTGTGTTTTATTAGTGCAACGAACAGGGGTTTCCAAAATCTCATCAAACGTTTTTCACTTGTCCTATTCGAACTTAATGCTAACATTCTTATTGGAAATTACCATCCATAGGCTAAAGAAATATGATATCGAGTGTGTGTTTAGGTCTTATTAATAGTCTAACTTATTCTGAGCCTGATGAATCCGAGAGTTCAAAGCACAATATTCTTTGTTCCTTGAAAAGTGCAGTATTTGCCTTAAAATAGGACTGAGTAATACTAAGCCTCTACTTACTTCCTTATTAAGACAAGTATCATAGGAAATAGATTTGAAAGAGGGTTGTTTACCTTTGGAGCAAAGGAATGGTTTTCAACAGTGGATGGGGGGTAGGTTTTTGTTCTCCAGGCAACATTTAACGATGTCTGGAGACAGTTTTAATGATCATAACTGGAAGAGAAGTGGCTACTCCAGCACCTAGTGGCTAGAGGCCTGGGAAGCTGCTAAGCATCTTGCAATACCCCAAATCAACCTCTACAATAATTATTTCGTCTCAAATTCTATTGTGCAGAGGTTGAGAAACCTTGGAGTAAGAATATATTACAAATGTCCATATCAGGAGAATGTCTAATCTCCTTATAGGTTACTCTTTCACAGTTTTATTAAGTAACCAGTAGAGCTACTCAGATTCAGAGTTGTATTTACAAAAAGGGTAAAGACCTTATTTAGAATCTGTTCTTAGCTTTGAAATATAGAGTCTCATGTGAGAGAAGACGTTTCTAACAAAGAGAACCAGCTGGTAAATATGACCAGTTTCATTGTCAAGCTGTTCAGAATCTCTAGACAGTGCCTGAAGCCTTTGACAGATGATATTAAGAGCTTCGAGTATTTAATTATGTACATCAATTTTATTTGAATATCTTGTGTGTAAGCAAGTACCGACAATTTAAATGTAGAGTGTATTTTTCACTCTGCTGCTTTCTGACCCCAAGTATAATCTTCACAGTCAAAATCTTTCCCATAAAAGGTGAGAGGCTTGATTTTTAGAATATATCAAGCATTGACTCTATATCTTCAACTCTTCAATCTGTATAGTAGATTGAATTATGTGCAACATACATTCTGTAGGATAGTAAAGTTCTTTGTAAAATATGGACACGAACACTATCTGCTGCAGGGTGCGGGTGGCTCATGCCTGTAATCCCGGAATTTTGGGAGGCAGAGGTAAGAGGATTGCCTGAGTCCAGGGGTTCAAGACCAGCCCGGGCAACATATTGTAGAGAAACCTCATCTCTACAATAAATCAAAAAATTAGTCGGGTGTGGTGGTGTGCACCTGTGGCTCCAGCTACTTTGAAGGCTCAGCCGGAAGGATCGCCTGAGCCCAGAAGGTCAAGGCTGCAGTGGCTATGAGGGTGCCACTGTACTCCAGCCTGGGTGACAGAGTGAGACTCCTACTCAAAAAAAAAAAAAAAGCTCCCCCCAAAACAGTATCTGCATTTGTTGTGCATTTGTTGTGCATTTGCCTGGTACAATACTAAGCACTTAGTTCATATTATTGCAGTTCATCCTCACAACCATGTGAGAAAAATACATAGCATTTCCAGATGAAGAAAAAGAAAATTAAAGAAATTTAATAGCTAGCTCAGAGTCAATTGGCTGAGTGACCAGTCGAATTGTGGGTTTGTGGGTAGCCATATTTGTCTGATACTGATATCATACCTTTACCTATCGTGCAGTACTGTTCCAGTTTTGTAAGTGAGCATGTCGTTTGACTTTATACACTCGGTGTTCGATTATGCAGCATTTAATTGGTTGACGTCAGAAGAAAAAACACATTATTCTTAATATGACTAACTTCTGCAAATCTGTCTTTCTTAACTTTCCTGGAATATATGGAAGTATTAATAATGTTGCTATAAAATGTGTTGTTTGAAGATGCTAAATAAATTTTTGTCTAGGGATTCAATGCTAATCTATCAGAAGGAAAAAGGATGAAATTCACTGGGTTTTTTTTTTTTTGTTGTTGTTGTTGTTTTAGTTGGAGTCTCACTCTGCTGCCCAGGTTGGAGTGCAGTGCACGCTCATGGCCACTGCAGCCTCAATCAGCTGGGCTCAGGCAACCCTTCCACCTCAGCCTTCCAAGTGGATGGAATTACAAACGCACACCACCACGCACAGCTAATTTTTTGATTTATTGTAGAGACGAGGTCTCACCAAGTTGCCCAAGCTGGTCTCGAACCCCCAGGCTCAGGCAATCCTCTCTCCTTGGTCTCCCAAAATGCTGGGATTACAGGCTGAGCCACAGTGCCGGCCACCCACCACTGTTAATACAAAATTATACAGATATATGATGGGAACAATACGTCTAGTATTTGGGAGATATTTACAATGATGGGCACAGCCCAGAAGAGCTATGGTCGTTGGGTACCTTGATGTTCCTGCCCAGGTGGTGCTGCATCAGTGGAAAAGTCACCGCGAGGGGTTGTCGGAGATGGTGCAGGCACTTCCTCTTCCCTTTCATCTCCGGATTCTCCCTCTGAGCCTGAGGCCCTCTGACTACTTGAAGTCAGTTTCATCCGGAGAGCTTGATTCTCTTTCTCCAGTTTGTTGATTTCTGCCTGCATTTCCTGGATAACTCTCAGCAGTTGGATATTAGCTTCCATCACTTCTTTTCACGTCTCTCCCGTTTGCTCCTCAGGGGGAGATAGATGAACGTTTCCTTATGAGCCAAATACACAATCTACTCATGGGTCTGGTTGATCCTGCCCATAAACCTTCCTGAACAATACATGTCACTCTTCTCTGTGCCATCTTTCAGCACCTGGGCTGCCAAGGGAGGTAAAGGATCTCCATGACTTATTCATTCTGGGTTTTGTTTTCCAGAACAGAGCTTTTTCTATCTGTCTTTCATTGCATCTCAATCCACAGTTCTAGAATATTGCTTTGTGTCTGAGGAGAAGAGAACATGCCAAAAATTTCCAGTGAAGATAGAGTTTCTTCTTTTCATCATGAACTTACCATCACATCAACCACTAAGTCTTCTCTCTGTTGCCACTTTTGGCATCAAATGTTTCACAGGATCACCAGCTGCTGCAAGTACATCAACACTGACGTAGAATTATGCCGTGTCTTCTCTGGAAAATATACCATAGTTATGTACTTTTTTGGTAAATTATTAATTTTGACGCCTATTGATTAAGGAAAGGTAACATTAATCACGAGGGGTCATATCAACTGAAGGGATATTATTTAAATATGATGTTGATAATTATACCTAAATCCCTCAAGATAGGCCAGAGGGCCATATATAATCACTTCTCAGCAGGTGTCTATCTTATAAGTATTTTGCTATTGTTTAGTTCTAGGATGTTTGCCTGGGCAAAGGCTGCCAGGGATATTTTGGGAATGTAAGAAAATACAGGTAGAACATTAATCTTGAATGAGAAAGACATGCAACAGTTACAGATTTCATTACCTATTTCCTGAAGAGGTTTCTTTGTGGGGAAATGAAAAGTACGAATCTTAAATAGCATACACCCTGATAGCAGTATCCATTTGGAAATTCAATTAATGTTTAATCATAAATGGTCATATTCTCACAGGCTGAGAATAATTAGAAACATTTCATGGTGACAGTTTTTTCCTGCACATTCGTTTCTATTTTCTATGTGTAGTGATGTTTTTTGCCCATCCTAATAAATATTTGTTGAATGATCCAAGATTCATCTAGTCTACAGGTAAAAGCAATGATTAAAGAAAGTATTACTCTTTTTATTCATATACACTTATTTTCTATGTTCACATTTTAGGACTTGTTTACTAAAAGGTCAATCTACAAAAATAATGGGGCTGTTTTGAAATACTAGTTCTGTTTGTATTTAAATGATTTTCAGTAAACATGTGTCAGGTACTCAAGGAGACTCTAAAAGTGGGTTGTAGAAATACAGAGTAAGGTGAAGTCATTAAGGTCTAACCATCTATCAGATGTTCAAATCTGTTCCACAATATCTCTGCAATGGATCACTGATCCTGTATTTGAGTTCTTCTCTTGTAGGAAAGTCCCCATGGTGGCTGACATTTGTAATTCCAGCATTTAGGGAGGTTGAGGCAAGAGGATTGTTTGAGCCTCAACTTTTTGAGACCAGCCTACGCGACATGATGAGCCCTTGTCTCTATAAAAAAATAAAAATTAAAAAATTAGTGGGGCATGGTGGCATGCACCTATAGTTCCAGTTACTTAGTAGGCTGAGGCAAAAGATCACCTGAACCTAGGAGGTCGAGGCTGCAATGAATCGTGCCACTGCCCTTCAACTGGGCAACAGAGTAAGACTCTGACAAACAAACAAAACAAAACAAAAACAAAAAGCACAATTATCTATACTGTCTCCCAGAATTGTACCCAGCACATCAGATATTCTTTTAAAAAATTAAATTTTTAGTTATTGTAGATACATAATAGCTTTACTTATTTATAGAGAGCATTTGATATTTTGATGCAACCATATAATGTGTAATGATCAAATCTGGATAATTGGGGTATCATTTCTTTGTGTTGATTTTTAACCAAAATTATTTACATTGATCAAAAATTGATCTCCATGTAGCTTGTTCTTAACTCTTCTCTTTGGAGACATCATGCAACATGTCCAATTCTTGTTTTAATAAAAATTCTTGTTCCATCCCATCGTGTTCCAGTGAGTTTCTATTCTCCAGAATAAACATCCCCAATTTCTCCAGCTGTTTGTCATCTAATGCTAGTTCAAGGGTCGTGAATCCATCTTGGACTTTTCTTCTGAACATTTTTCCATTTGTTGATAGACCTCTTGACAGATCTAAAGGCATTCTCCTGAAGACATCTGACTAGTATAAAATACATTGCCTCAGCTTCTGTAGAGTATCTTGTGGAAAATATTCCACAAAAGTGAGCAACAAAAGTCATTTTTGAAACTGTATTATGTATTAAAATTGTATTTTATTCTTGCAATTGCATTCAGCAACAAAGCAGGACATAAAAATAACTTGTATAGTTATTGGAAATAACAAGATAGTTATTATTTGTAGATAGTTTAGTTGTTGATCTAGAAAGCCCAAGGAAATTAATCCAAACTTTTATTTTGTAATCTATTCCTATGTTACAAAACGGACACTTAAAAATTCATAGTTTTCCAAAATACTGTCAATGACTATATTTAAAAAATAGTTGAAAAGTATTCCACTGACAATAAACTTCCACATATAAAATACCCAGGATTTTTTTTTAAGTTTGTAAGGTTTGTAATAAAAAAATCTAACATTTTACTGAGATATAAAATAAAACTTAAGAAAATAGAAACTATGTTCCTGGCAAGAAGATTGAATATTTTAAGGAAGTCTTAATTGAATTTCTAATTTATAGGGTTAGTGAAAGCTCAATCAAAATCTCAATGGAACTTTTAAGAAAAGAAATTGACGATATCATTGTAAAGGTCATCTGGAAACAATTGTTATGAAGTATTTGGAAGTGAAAAGTAACTGGGGACTCACTTTATTATTTTTACAATATAATATGACTCACTGTTGATGAACACAGCAAATATTGGTGAATTTGCAGGCAGGACAAAGTTATAGACAATTCCTAGAAAAAAATAAAAATGGCAAAGAATGTGAAAAATGTCCAACATCATTAGTAATTTTGCAAATTAAAAAGAGTGAAAAAAAGTGTTTTTGAGGAGTCTAAGAAGTTAGCAAAGATTTTTACTAATGAAAACAATTCATGCAAAAACTACTAATTGACAGTTTTTTTGATAAGCAACTTGACAATAAATGTCAAGGATATTTAAAAAGTTCTTAACAGTAAACTTTTAAGTTCTGCCTTCTAGACTCTACCTAAAAGTAATTGCATGCAATTTTTTTAAAAATAAAAGGATGCATATTGCACATTATTTTAATAGGAAAACATTTCAACTGTCTAAATGCTCAAAAGAGGGGAATTAATAAATAAAATATGGTTATAGCCATAACTTTTTTCTTTTTGTTTTTTGAGAGACAAGATTTTGCTCTGTCACCCAAGTTGGAGTGCAATAATAGCATGATTATGACTCACCGCAGCCTCAAGCTCCTGGGCTCGAGTGATCCTCCTGCCTTAGCCTCCCAAGTAGCTGGGACTACAGGTGCATACCACCATATCTGGCTAATTTTTATACTTTTTTGCAGAGACAAGGTCTTATTATGTTGTCCAGACTTGTCTCACTCCTGGCCTCAAGCAAAGCCTCCCAAAGTGCTGGGATTACAGATGTGAGCCATCATGCCAGGCCCAGAATAAGTTTCTGAACCTGAAAATGTTGAGTGAAAAAAATTAGTATATTAAATGGTATATATAATGATATATAAACTATGTGAAAAAAATGGAAATACCCTAAAAGAAAAATAATTCCTATCGCTGTGTGATTTTGAATAATATTTATTTACCCCATTTAAATTTTTAAAAATTCTATAGTTGCATGAAAAGCTTCTATAATACAAAAATTAAATAATGCAGAAATTAAATACTGAAAATAGAATAGATAATATGAAAGAAATTTAATAAAATGAACCCACATTATATTTTCTTTGAACTTTTGGGTTGACTTTTGATGAAGCCAAATGATGATTAAATTCAATGACTAGTGAAAACTGGAATATCCTTACCAAAGTAGTTTTAGACTGTACTAGTTGTTATAATAATTTTAAAATTTGATATGTAGATGAAAGTTGTTTAGAGTCAGTAAGTTTTTATATCAGTGGTAGGACTGATGGTTCTATAATTATTTGTAATTTATTTTTAAGTGTGTGACTGCTCTATGTATTGTAATAGGCCAAGGTTCTTCTAGACATCTACATAGCTAATTTCCTCATCTTCTGTGTCAGCTAGCACACCTCATGCCTCCAGCCTTCAGCATGAGTCAGCACTGTGATAATGGAGCAGGTCTTTGGTTTTTCCCTGCTCTAAAGGCAATGTTTTAGAAAGGGAGATTAGCCACATTAGAATGAATGCACTTCAAACAATGGAGAGTTGACAAGTACCTTTATTCTATGCTTCTCAAATAAACAACACAGCATTTTCTTTTTTCTGAGCATAAAATTATGCCTTGCTTGAATACGCTGTGTAGGGTTGACTTGTGGCTTCCTTACCTGTCAGAACCTTCCATTTTAGTAAATGACAGAGAATGAGCAAGGTCGGAAAAAATGGCAGGGATTTTGACTGGATCTTCAGCACTGATCATATTTCCCTCTGTGAAGAGATACCCAGTTGCCTTACCCTCCATGATATAATAGAAAAATGTCACTTACATGAAATTTTATGTCTTACTTTTCAGACAGACATACACCCTGCTGCTATAAATTATTTAAACAGCTGCTGAGAAATTCTACTTTTGCAGCATTTGCCAAGAATTTACTTTGACCTTGAACTTGATATGTGGCTATTGTCACAGTGATTTCCCAGGTGACCAGAAGCATCTGGTGTTGCGATGAGCCCAGACTTAGCACCAGATTTGACAGTCTGCCATTTTGCTGTTGTTTTGACATTTGAGTATCATAAAGTGGCAGAGCAATCGTGCAGAAAGGAAGGAGGAGACAAGAAGTTTTTGATGGGCACAACATCCATGAAATGCTGATAAGTCTGGTGAGAGGGATATTTAAGGATGCCCTGGGTCAACTCACATGGAAGAGATTAGTTGCCTCCCTGTGCAGCCAGATGTGAGATGATCTTGGCTTGGTTGGCTTTATGTGTATGAAGGGACTTCCTTAGAGACAGGTATGCGAAGGAACATCCACCACTGTTAGGCTGCCACTGGCCTGTGGTGAGTTTCCAGTGAGAATAAGAATGTCAAGGTCTCCTGAGACTGGCATGTGTGCAAAATTTTGAACTGACATAACGAACAGAGTGAAGATTCTGAATCCTAACTTATGCTCTGTCACTAACTAATTATTAAATCTTACTAATTTTGTATACCTTACCCATCTTTAAAATAAAAATTTAAAAAATAAATCTTACTAATAAAATATAAACATTGAAAAAATTATAAATCAAATGTCTTACAGAAAGGGTCAAGTAAAATAATGACGGAAGATGTTGAGTTTGGCAAATACTCAGCTCCAGCAATTCTAGTGTCTTCAGTTTTTAGACTTGTCAACCTAAGTTACCAACACAGAGAGAGTGGCTCTCAAAATAAATGGGTTTATTTGGGAATGAGCAGGGGTGTTATAATACAGGATATGTGTGCTCTGATAGATCATAGGCACATCTGAGGAGGGTAAGACAAGGAAGATTTTAAAGGCAGCAAGGAGTTCACAAAGCTTTTCTGACACAAAGTTCATTAATCGCAGAGGCTCATTGCAGGAGCTGTAATGCTGATTGCTGGGGAGATGTCTTTATAGAGGCAACTTATCTGGAATTTTTTGTGCTATCAGAGAGTTTTTGAAATAGTTCTTGTGGTGGGTATATGTGAATAGGCACCTTCAGAGTCTTTATAGTGGTTATTACCACAAGCATACAAGCATGCCCTCCTTCATGACCTCTGGGGTCTGCTTGGTTTGGGTCTGACATAAGTGACTCCATCTTGGCATCAGCAGCTTTTAAAAGGCCTTCCAAAAGAAGCTGGGAATCTAGATTTTATAAGATCTCTACTTGATTTTTAGAATTGTTTCTGTTTTTTTAAATTGATGCATCATAGTTGTACATATTTTTGGAATACATCTTATATTTTAATACATGTATACAATGTGTAATGATCAAACCAGGCTAATTGGGATATTCATCGCCTCCAACATGTATCTTTTCTTTGTGTTGGGAACACTACAATTCTTCTCTTCTCATACGGATATCCAACAGATACATGAAGAAATGTTCAACCTCACTAGTCATTAAGGAGATGCAAATTAAAACTACACTGAGATACCACCTAACTCCAGTCAGAATGGCCATTATCA
>CAUYQG010062826.1:0-47525 GCA_963574415.1 Tarsius wallacei | reverse complement strand
AAGACTTTCAGGCTTTTGAACTGAATAGTGATGAGTGTGTTCACATTTCAACCTGTTAATAAAATATGCTTGATTCAGAATGTTACTTTGTCAATTGACTCTGAAATCAAAATTTTAACCTGGTAAAAAATAAGTTGATACGAGGGGCATAATAACCAATATACTAAAATGATTACTGTCACAAACGGTGATAAACAAGGATACAGGAACTTCACTCTAAAGTCACCTAGAAGTTTGATTACTGTACATACTGTCTGTCACTTACAAAACTGTAACAAATTGGATGGAGAGCTGTTTACTCTCGTGTCTTCAGACATTCAAGATATGTACCTTATCCCGAAACAGTATTTATTCCAAAATATTTTTTGTAGTGGCTAGTTCTTCCCTTAAAGGTAAAGAAAATATACCAAAACTTTTAATAACCAGGATTCAGAAAGTTTTAAAGTACAGTTTTAGTTAGGAATCAAATATACAGCAAGTCAAAGAGGAATAAAAGGAAATCTTATAGAAGACAAAAATCAAACTGGCATCCCAGATCTACACCAATTTTGTAAAGTAGAAAAACAACTAACAACCCGTAGAGCTTCTGAGATCATTCTAGTGAGTATTCTCAGGTACTGCAAGTGTTTTAACAATGTTTCCTAAATAAAGGACCTTAAATGCACATTAAAGGGTGTTTCCCAAGAATAGAGGTGAAGATACTTTCATTTTGTTTAACCCACAAACTATTTGGTCAAAGGAATATGTAAAGCTAAATAAAAGCACATCTGGTAGAAATTCATGGCAATGAATGTTGACAAGATGTGCCTGGATCTTGCTTGCAGCATCTGGCAGTGGGTAGCAGAACAAAGGTAGAAATCTCACAGGCTCTCCTGTGTCTGTTCTGGAAGAGGCTCCGTGGCAGTGGCACTAGCATTCGCAGCCGAATTCAAGACTTCTCCAAAATCACTGCCAGCAGGCTTCGTTCCCCCTACTTTAGACTTAAAAAAAAGTTCAAAAAGAAAAAGACACCATGAAACATAAAATTAGCTAACTCTGCAAAAAGCAACTGAAATTTTATTTCCAAGAACAAAGAAATCAGGAACCTAATAGTTCAGAGATTATTATACATATACAGAATTAAGTACTATTGTAATGTTCAGTGTAGTTTTACAGTAAAATTTATATTCTTCCCTGCTGAAATACTCACATTTGCAAGTCCCTCTTCTTTTTTCTCCCTATCTGCTCATTGTTCTACATGAAGTCTGTCTAAAGAACTTTGTAAGGCCTAGTATTCTAAAATATCTAGTGAACATTTTTGTTTGTTTGTTTGTTTGTTTTTTGAGTCAGAGTCTCACTCTGTCGCCCAGGCTGGAGTGTAGGGGCACACTGATGGCCATCACAGCCTTGACCTACTGGGCTCAAGCGGTTCTTCTGCCTCAGCCTTCCAAGTAGCTGGAACCACAGGCATGTACCACCATGCCCAGCTGATTTTTTTATTTATTGTAGGGACGAGGTCTCACCATGTTGTTCAGACTGGTCTCGAACCCCTGAGCTCAGGCAATCCTCTTGCCTCCACCTCCCAAAGTGCTGGGATTACAGGCATGAGCCACTGCACCCAAACCCATTGTATTACCTTTATTCACATCATCTTTAGCCCAGATTACACCTTCCTTCTCCCAACTACCTGTCTCCAATCTCTCTCCATTTTGATATGCAGGGCAGCCATTGAAATGTACACAAAGCACCCCCTGGTTGTTTAAAATCCTTCAATGGCTTCCCACTGCCCTGGGTTCGAATTCTTTAACATGGCCTACCTATCTCTCTAGCTTCACCTCTTGGTTCAATACCCTACAGCAACAGGACTGATAACAGTAAGAAACCTGTCTTGACCAAGGATGCAAGATGCTCATTAGTGGGTGTGAATTTAACTGGCTCTTAGCTCAGTCTTAACTGGCCAGAGACTTCTTAAAAATTGGAATCCAGTTGACACTTTCTTTCCCATTCTTTTTGGTCTCCGGTCTAAAATCTTTCGTTTGGGAAACCTGAACAACTTGTAACCATGGATTATTTATTAAATTTATTAAAACACATTTTTTAAATGAGTTGGGGTCTCACTCTGCCACCCAGGCTAGAGTGCAGTGGCATGACTGTGGCTCATCATAGTCTCCACCTCCTGAACTCAGGCGATCCTTCCACCTCAGCCTCCCAAATAGCTGGGACTATAGGCACATGCCACCACCCTGACCAATTTTATTTTTTGCAGAAACAAGGTCTTGCTATGTTGCCTAGGATGCTCTCAAACTCCTGGGCTCAAGCAACCTTCCTATCTCTGCCTTCCAAAGTGCTGGGATTATACACGTGAGGCACCGCGCCTGACCCCATTGCATTACCTTAATTTACTCTATCATCATCTTTAGCCCTGGATTATACCTTCCTTCTGCCAACTAATCTACCTGTCTCCAATTTCTCTCCCTTTTGATGTGCAGGGCAGGCACTGATCTTGCTATAATGTACACAATGAACCCCCCTGGTTGTTTAAAATCCTTCAATGGCTTCCCACTGCCCTAGGTCCAAATTCTTTAATGTGGCCTACCCATCTCTCTAGCTTCACCTCCTGTTTAATACCCTATAGCACACTGAAGTTTCTGTTGGGGCCTCAAAAGGACCCCAAAGCTTCAAACATTCTCATTACTGCAACCTCTGAGAGGCGCTGTCTGACCCTCCCTCCTGCCGAGCTAGGTAGGTTACTCCTACTTGTTCTCATTGCCCCTTCAACTTTCCCTGTCACAGCCCTTACCCTTACTTTATTTTCATCGGCCATTTAATTGTCTAAGCACCTTGCAGAAAAGGTCTATGTCTCTCTTGCTCCAATACCTAATACTCATTGCCTGGCACAGGGCAAATGCTCAGTCATCACGGATAAATGAACCAATCCAAAGTCGAAATGTAGTACACATAGACCTGGATGTTTAAATTTAAGTGCAATTTAGTAAAATTATATCTCAAGCATACAACTATATTTTGCAGCTTCCTTGGGATACCTGTTTAACACACTATACTTTTTTAGATTACATTTTAGATTTACATTTACATTTAGATTACATTTTTTAAATCCAAATGATACCTAGTCATATTTTTAAAACAGAGTCCACCACAATGTATACAATCTAAAAATACTCAGGAGAACAGTATATAGTAAATGACCTGGAAGTTTCTCCTCACCTCCAATGTTGAAAGAACAGAGGCAGCCTAGTTTTCCAACTGGCCATTTCAAAAACTAATGCTTAGGGCAGATTTCAAGGAGGGCTATCACATCCCTAAGAATATTGAGAACTGAATTATAGTAAACCCTGACTTTCAACAACTAATTTGCTTTCAAATATATGACTTGGCGTTAAGAAGAATAAAGCAGGTTTCCTGAAATGACCTAGAAGAACGACTATGATATATTTTTATTCATCAAGTATATACTGAGCAACATGTTAAAGACTGTTCTAAGCCCTTGAGAAATATCAATGAGCAAAAAGAACAGGCCCTGCATTCACGGGTTCACACAGCAACACAGCATCCTGCTGGCAGAGGCTGAATGAGCAAGCTGCAAGGCCAGGTGAAGACTGTGATTCCTTTTGGAAAAACATTCACACATTTGCATACAAACAGAAAAGGTGTGTACCAATGTCTGTATGTTCAAGAAAAAAGATTCAGATCACTGTAGAGTGTTCTGGCTTTCTTTTAACAAACATATTCTCCTGCTATAATTTTTAAAAGATGCATTTAAAACATAAGTGATCCAGTTAAAGTTCTGAAAGACTGAAGTGAATATTCGTTTTTAAACTGACTTATATAAAAACATTTAGGATTTTCATTTTAATCCTTAAAATACATCCATCATAATTATCAGAGTTAGGTTAGGAAAAAATGAACATGTGGGTTTTATACAAACTCTGTAGAGAGGTCAGACACTGGATGGGAACTAGACGACCTATGAGGTTGCTTGTGATCCTAAGGGTTGATGATTTTTGTCATTTTGAATATAATCTTAAAGATAATACAATTTACAAATCAATAAAGCTAATCATTATGGGAAAATGTTCACCTTCACCAAAATCAAATAAATTTTTTAAAAACAGTGAATCATCAGTGATGATCACCATGGCACCATTATAACAATAAAATTGTCCAGCCAGGCACATTGGCTCAAGCCTATAATCTCAGCACTTTGGGAGGCTGAGGCAAGAGGATTGCCTGAACTCAGAGGTTCAAGACCAGCCTGGGCAACTTGGCGAGACCTTGTCTCTACAATAAATCAAAAAATTAGCTGGGAGTGGTAGTTCCAGCTACTTGGAAGGCTGAGGTGGAAGGATTGCCTGAGTCCAGCAGGTTGAGGCTGTGGTGGCCGTGAGTGTGCCACTGCACTCCAGCCTAGGTGACAGAGTGAGACTCCGACTTCCCCCAAAAAGTCCATTAATTGAGGATTGGAACAAATAATATCCATCAGGTAAAAGACAAGAAGCTGCATAATATTAAAAGAGAATACTCAGTGATAGAGGAAAATTTTTATGATACATGGTGACGACTTTTTGGTATACATATATCACTGTCTCTGGCTGGTAGAATCTTTTTTTTTTTGTTTTCTTTCTTGTGCTTTCTATATTTTGTTAATTGTCCACAATAAAATTACATTAAATTCTGTCCAACGACAAGAGTATTTGAAATGAATAAAGCAAAAAAGCAGCACAAATTTCTCACGTGCTGTTGCTTTGTAACTTGCATTTGGCATGCTGTGTGATGCTACTACACGAGAAAAACTGATTTACAAAGTACATGACACCTTCAATGTCCATTAATAACATAGTCAAGTTCTTACCATTCCTTAAATATTTGCAGAAAGAAATACTAATGTGAATGGTATACCCACACCAAAGAAAGTTAAGGCACCAGGCAATGTATCACAAAGATGCTGTTCATCTCTCTACTTGCCTTTAAGTTTTCAACCTTTTCTTCAAAAGATTTGAAAGTTGGAGAGTTTCTATGGAGAGAAAAGAAAAACAATAGTAAAATTACACATACTGAGAAAAAAAACAACAATTTTGAAAATACCATTAGTTGGTTCTATTCCTCTTCAACATTATTCTCAATTAGCAAGAGAACAGATATAATTATCGGTATCATGTATGTGCAGGCATACAGACCACTATTTATCATAATGTGAGGTTATCGGTTTCTGACCTAAGATTTCTAAGAGTATGCTTTTTGATTCCATGAATAGATATAGTATATGGCCATGTACATGTATGAGGAGGAGGAACAAAGCCAGAGAAAATGTCATTTTCAGTCACTTCCCCCAACCAACTTGTCACAGTACGAGAAAATGCCACCAGATCAGTTTAATTTGGGTTAAGGTACAGTACCATGCTCTAGAACTCCTGTTTTGATTCACATCTTGCCTGGCAGGATTCCTACATGAACCCCCAACAACCAAGCAGGACAAACAGACCATCTGCGGTGCCATCTCAATACCCAGAAGGTAGCATTATAGAGGGGACAGGAGGGACCAAAAGGGAGGAACACAGAAAGCTGGCTTTGCCTACTTAAAAATGCTGCCCCAACTGATGCAGAGAGCACTCTGACATGCATGACAGGTGTCTTCACATTCACCCATACTAATTGAGGATCACTGGGCACAGTGGCTCATGTCTGTAATCCCAGCACTTTGGGAAGCTGAGGCAAGAGGTCTGCTTGAGCCCAGGAGTTCAAGACCAGCCTAGGCAACAGCAAGACCTCATCTCTACAAATAATCAAAAAAATTAGCTGGACCATAGTGGTGCACACCTGTAGTCCCTGCTGCTTGGGAGGCTGAGGCCAAAGGATCGCCTCAGCCCATGAGGTCGAGGCTGCAGTGAGCTTTGATCATGCCACTGCATGCCAACCTGGGCAACAATGAAACTCCAATTAAAAAAAACAAAATAAAGAAGTACCATAGCGCCTTTGTCTCACATGGGTTTCCAAAGGTGTTATTCTATTCACCTGACCTTGAATATCCTTTCTACTATGCAAATGAAAAAGGCAAAGAAGAGAACAAGGGGGTTCCTCTTTCCCACCGTGGGGATGGCAGAAAAGTGTCAACCAATGATTTTCAAAGTGTGGTCCCAGACCAGCTGTATCAGCAGCTCTGGCAAATTCATCAGGCAATGCCAGTACTCAGATCCCAAACTAACCTAACTCCATAGAATCAAAACAGAGTGGGGTTTTGTTTGTTTGTTTTTTGAGTCAGGGTCTCACTCTGTTGCCCAGGCTGGAGTGCAATGGCACACTCACAGCTCACTGCAGCCTCAACCTCCAGGGCTCAGGCTATCCTCCCATCTCAGCCTCCCAAGTAACGGGGACTACAGGCATGCACCACCACACCCAGCCTTATTATTATTATTATTAGTAGTAGTAGTAGTAGTAGTAGTAGTAGTAGTAGTAGTGGTGGTGGTGGTGGTGGTAGTAAGGACAAGCTCTTGCTATGTTGCCTAGGCTAGCCTCAAGCCCAAGGACTTAAGTGATCCTCCCATCTCAGCCTCCCAAAGTGCTGGGATTACAGGCAGTAGCCACCATGTCTGCCTGCAACAGGGCGTTGACAAACATGCTAAGCAATTTCAATGTACACCAAAGTTTAAACCAAACATATATTGTTAAAAATCCTCTGCCTCAAGAGAGGTAGGTGAGGTAATACTACTTGTAAGTGCTTACTGATGAAAGTGGTAGAACTAAACCACAACTGGCTCCAAATGTCACAATGGGATGAGGACAGTGAAAGGGAAAGATGGCAGAAAGGGGGAGTACAACCAACCGGAGCTCAACCTCCACCAGGACAAGAAAAAGTTATTAGATGAGCAGTGCTCACTCTGTCAAGTGATTTCAGAAAGGAAACAAAATAAGATGTCGTTTATTTCTAAATAAAATAGAAATAATGCTTTTTTTAAAAATCACAAACATTGATGTATCTCTTGCACCCATCCCAATATTAGAGAAAGAGGAACTGTAAACTGATACAATGTTAAACTTGTTAACATTGTTAGCATACAGTTAAGTGCTTGTGTAGAGTAGAAAACTAGTTCCCTGATTCAGAGCAGTTCAGATTAAACATCTAAATAAGAAAAAGAAAGCAAAAGACAAACTACATTTCTTAAAAATATACTTTACCTCATAGCAGGCATGCTAATTGAATGTTGAATGGAGCGTATACTAAGAGGCAGCATTAAAAAGAGATAGAAAGGAAGTTAGTATCGTGGTGATTTGACATTCCAAAAAGCCAACAAAGCATAGCTTTCTAGGAGCTTTATTATTTTGGCACCATGAAGAATTACCTACTTTTTGAGGTGGAGGAGATCAAAATTATGCCAACATAATTGACTTTTATTTATGAACCAATTTAATCCCAGTAGTTATCAGTGCTAATAATACAACCTTGCATTTATGGCAATTAGAGAACTATAAAGTGCTTTCACCCGAATCTGTCAGGCATATGAAAGTTAAATGATACACTCAAGGTCACAGCAGAATCAAGAATGGAACTTGGGTCTTCGAATTCAATGTTCATCGCCTCCCCTCAAAAATGAAGCACACAAAAGTGAAGTATATGAACACACACGCACAAGCGAGGCTGGGGACATATCCTGAGCCAACTTTCTCAGGTATTTGTTCCCAGCTGGAACAGGAAGGTTCCCGAATAAATCACCTATTTGACAACTTTTGAGTGATTTTAAAATTACATATCACACTTTAGTAGTAACAGTATCCATTTTCTCATAAGAGACAATTGTACTTCATCTCAATTAACTAAATGTTCTTCAAGATCATTCCACTAATAATTTGGTCCCCAGACTTACTAGGACCAGTTTTTCACTTAAGGATGATGCAGTCTACTGACCATTCAGGTTCAAGGTTACCTACTTTTAGCCATCTCCCACGAAGACCACCTCACAAGATGAGAGTACTTTAATTCTTGGACTCATAAAGCCACTGCATTCTGCTGATAATGTTACTCTGCTTATAATATTTTGATCACAGATACATTTTTTTTTTTTTTTTGGTAATCTTTCCATTGTGTAAAGTAGGTAATTCAAGGTAATAATTCCCAATTATAATTAAATATTTTGTGTCTATGATTTCATTTTTCTCAAAGACTCAGTTATGACAAATGATAATGTGTTTTGACTGTAACTCCTCAATCTAGCTTTGCATTGATATGTAATAACATGGAGTATGATCTTGAGATACGTCTAAATATGCTGACAGTTTGTGTAACCAAGGTGATCAAGTAGTTGGTCATCTCTACTTGATGACTTATGTAACAGGAAAAGGTCCATGTAGCTCAGCATTCTCTCTATCCTGCAACAGTGGTCAATACCTTAAATATAAGACAATAATTTATTCTGGAAGGAACTTGCGAATTCTCTCCCCACTTGATTTACTACAATGTGTTGGTCCTATATTTTAAGAATAGAGATGGGTGGAAAACATCCTTCTAGATTTACAACACCAGAACTCCAGTCAGCACCTGCCTTTCCTCAGATCCTTCTACTGAAGCTGCCTGGAACAGTCACATTGCCACAAACCACCTTCCACCATAACTAACAGGACAGCTGGGTCCATGGAGCACCGCCCACCACAGCTAACCTCCAGTTGATCTACAAACGGCTTGGACTGAATGGGGAAAAAAAGAAGTTAAGACAATTAATATTCTTATCCCAGCATATTGTATAAGCAGGACACTAAGCTACCAGATCAGTTCGTGGCAGGTATTTGAGCTCAAAATTTACATAGGTTAGATGTCCCAGAGGATTGTAAGGGACTAGGTAAAAGCAACAAGAGCACAAAGGAAGCTGGTTCCCAAAGAAAGAATCAAATATAAACACAGAAAGGTACAGGAAATGAGGGCAAGATGATCATGCAGAGATCAGCACAGGGCGAGAGAGGAACAGGCTTCTTGGTTTCCTTGATTTCTAGAAGTTACCTCGATTTTCTGGTTCAGGGGGGTTTCGGTGGGCATGGGCTTGCTTCCTTTCCTCTCCTTGGATTACAAAAAACTTTGTATCTGAACAGCACATTCTCCTTTTAGTTGCGCTAACTTACAGAGTTTTCTCTTCCTCGTAATCAAAAGACACCCCACTAGAACATTTATTTTGGCAGAAATTACTAAATTCTGAAGGTGAGTGACAGACAAATGTGATAAATTCTCTGTCCACGGGACTCACACACTGAATTTGTTGTTGCCTCAACAAAATGAGGTAACAGGTGGACAGAGCAAGGGCAAATTTCAGAAATTCACAGCTAATTCTAGTCACTGACCCTAAGCACCCATGTAAAAGATCTCTCTCTTCACCAGTCACTTGCTGTGTGGCCTTGGAAAAGTTACTTAATCTCTCTGTGGCTTAGTGTCCTTATCTGTAGTATCAAAACAATAATAGCACCTACTTCAGAGATAATATATATAGTCTTGCAGGGCATATAAATGTTAATGTGTGCTCCTATTAATTCATCAGAAACAAACTGAGTTTTGCTGCTCCTTTCTAGTTCCTTTTACAGTCACTTTCTCCATTATTATTATAACAAATGACCTTAACTAGAACACAAACTAACATCTACTTTATATGTGATTAGGCTCTCTTAAAACTTTCAAATGTCAGCCAGTTGACATTTCTTTTGTTAGCGCCAACCCTACAGGTTACAACAGGGTCTAGCATATAGTTAGCACTCAATAGATGCTTTTAAATAAAAGAAGGCATGAATAAACAACTTTGGTAACTAAAACTGGGAAACATAGGCATAGAAGGTGGAAAAGTTCATCAAAGTTTCTCAAATTTTAATCAAAAGATATTCTCTTTCTTTTTTGCAGCAAAAAAGAATTGTCTGGCATGACTTTAATGAGCCCAAAACAAATAAAATATATCTAGAAGGGTATATGAAGAAATGAGAAATTTCCTTTGGAAAAAGGCGAAGTCAATTAGTACTGCCTCTTAAATATATAAAAAGTATCAGACGCACAAGTTTACTGAATTATGTTATTAGTAACACTGAAATTTATGTTTAACACTGGTAGGGACTGAAATGAGAAGGTTCTTTTAAAGTTTCTCTCAAATGTTACCGGCATGAGTCAATGCTTACCATACATGTGTAGAAAATAAGCAAACAGGAGGGGCAGATGGATATAAACACACCAGCAAGGGGGAAGCTTACTGTCCCCAGAAGGCCTCCAGGGCAGTTCTCACCACCAGGTCATCCCTGGCACTTAGCCTCCCTGCTGCCAGATACCTCATTCTCAGAACATCAAAAATAGTAATCTCTCTCTCTCGCTCCATAGAGACATATAAAATACAAAAATACATAATGGCTACTGAGGACCAGGTTTTAAAAAAAGTATAATTAAGATTTTACTCTATCATTTAAGTCTTGAGTTTAATGAATATATGTGTCCTATTAATATATGGAGCTAAAAGGAAGGCTTTTGATTAAAACTTGAAAATGAAAGACACGATTATTTTTTGAAAATTAAACTTGACCATTCTTACAGATCAAAGTTTGGGTAAAGTCACTTTAAAAAAGCCCTTCTAGGCCAAGAAGTCTTGATATTAATCTGATCTAATGTGTTCACATATATAAAGAAAAACCACATCTTTTAGATTGTGAGTCACAGAGGCAAATACTGGCCACATTCCCTCAAGAACTGGCCACGGAGGGGGATTGGCTGCAGATTTTGAGCATTTCTCTCCCAGCAGCAAGTCATCTTCTCCCACCTGCATGGGTGTAGGAGGATCCTTTGGCCAAGTGCTGTGAAATAGATGGTTAATCCTGCTAGCTGTTTGTTCTGAGTCCATCCTACCTGACAAACACACAACACCGATGATTTTGCGCTCTGACGCAATTATGGTTATAGAGGGAGAGTGTAATAGTTTTGCCAACTTGAATAATGTATTAGGATCAGCAACAATTTTTATTTTACACAATCAATCAATTAGCACTTGGGATTTAGATAGTTGCCTAATGCCTTGGTTGGGGGAAATATATCACATTTTAAATCAGATTGCAATCAGACTTCTTGGCCTAGAAGTGCTTTTGTAAAGTGACTTTACCCAAGAATTGTAAAGTTTAATTTTCTTTCTTTATTTTTTACTTATTTTTTATTTTGAATATGTGGGGTACAGTTCAGGGTTAGGTATACAAATGTTCATTATGCAAGTACCGTAAAGTTTAATTTTCAAAAAATAATCTTTCACTTCCACATACTGATAGGTAATATGTATTCATTAAAAACAAGAAAAATTGTGGAATAAAATCTTAATTATACTTTTTAAGTGAAATGGGCAAAGTGATTATAAAAGAAGCTAGAAAAGAGCAGCAAAACTAATTTTGTTTCTGGTGAATTAATAAGAATACACACTGAGCCATACCTAGGTATGTTTGTTTAATCTTTTTAAAGGTACGGAAAAGACCAGCGACATGTACTGAGGAAACATAGTCCTCAGCAGTCATTACATATTTTTATATTTTATATGTATGTTTCTATCACATTTAACACTATGTTAACCAGGTACTAACAGGGCTCTTCCTTTCTATGTCATCCCAAGTTCCCGCTTCCTTCCCCACCTCACTCAAAGATCATAAGCTCTATTCTAACAAAAGCCACATTAGTTTATGACTCTACCATAGGACCTATTCACAGTAGATACTCTAATGTGAGCAGAATGTATTATAGGACTGGCTGTGTATTCAGTTACCTACAGAACTTGAGCCATTTTTAATTGACTATCAAAGATACATAATCATCTCCTATTGTGGGTTACTTGATTTTTTAAAGCATAATTTTAGCTTTAAATAGTCAACATGTAGAGTTTATATAGTCTCATGATTTACTCTGACTTCCAGGGCTAAGTGTCACCAAGACAAAAGCTATAAGTATCTGTTTGTTTCCTTCAGAAAGCATGTAGCTAGACCACAAGTGATTGCTTGAGAAGATAATTTGCATTAACAGGACTAGAGATGAGCACTATACATTATCCTTCCTGCTTACACTCTGAAGACCTTCCTCCATCCTAGTTTCCTCCAACAACCTACTGGATAACCAGAGAGTCTGCGTGGGAGAGAGAAGAAGTCAGCATCAAGAAGTCTCTTTCTATAAGGTATGATTTAAGCACACATCTTTTTAATGTGCCCTCTTTTATAGCCTAATGTCCTTTTTCAAACCATGAAGTTGCTTGTGCACACAAAAAATGTAATGAGTGTAAAGAAATAATAAAATAGTAAGAAATATAAGCTAGTAAGACAAATATTAAAAAGCACAGAGTAATGGTAAATTTTATCTTATGTATATTCTGCCACAATAAAAAGCCATGTAGAGTAACCAATATAAGCCAGAAGACTAACCTCGTGAGGCAATACATATGCAGTCTATTATAATTGTATAATGAGACCCAGGTGAAGGAAAATTCCAACATCCTTACAAAAGCACCAAAGGACAAAAAAAGCATCAAAAACAAACAAACGAAGTCAGACATTAAAAGGGAGGAATTCTTCATGCCATGGTAAAGCTGCTTCTTTTTACCAAAAAGACACAAGTAAAAAAAGAAATGTCAAAATCATTTCCATATCCCTCGAACCACAGTGTCAAATACTTCTTCTAATTTCTCTATTACTCATGGCATACAAGAAATCCTCCTTTGAAAGTAGGAATGCACTAGAGAAAAAAAATACTCCAAATGCAAGAAAATGTATGTAGTGGACAAACATGACCATCCAACGTGGCATAATAATCTCATCTTAGCACACTTGTCTCATACAACTGCTAGACTGCAGTGATGGTACAAACTCTCCTTACCTAAAGGAATGTGAAAAGGCTTGCAATCTGTAAGAAGCCAGAGCGAGCATTAAAAAAGAAAGGAAGTTCTGATAAATCTAAAACAATTAAATAACCTGCTTTTAAAACTGTTGTATAATGTTTTACCTGGGCGCTCACATGCTACACAATTTCAGTCAGCATAAAAAGAAATGAGAGCACCAAACAGATGTATATTTAATTGTCAAAAGAGTTCCGGGAAGCTATGTTTATTACATTATGCTTAGATGATGATAGTCCCAATATACCGAGCAAGGGGTTTAGTTCTTTTGGTACAAAGTGTGACAAATTAATTGACCAAACCTATTCGACCAACAAAATTCTGGTTGTAAAACCTACTTTCCCCACAAATGAAAACACGAAGCCATGCAACCTGAGCATTTTTAAAAAACACCAATCTTGCATGCTGACAGAAGCAAAGCTGATTTAAACCATGTTTGTCATTTTCAGCGCTATTCTAATCCACAGGGGAGGAGTGGGGCACAGAAGCACTGTGAAGTGGTTTTATCAAAATGGCAAGGAAAATTCTGCAGTCTAATCTAAAATACAAAGCAAATTAAAAGCCACAACTCAGAAGCAAGATTTGGGCCTAAACATGAACATAGTTATAGCTTATAGGTTAGTTTATCAGAGCACAGATGAGTATGTTGTAATCACCCCATGGTATAAAAAATGTCACATACAGAAAGTGAAGCCAAGTCTCAATCCAAGCATGCACCTCGACGCTCTGTACTCATCCCCCATAAATGCCAGGCTCTGCCCACAGTCACAACTTCGCAACCACAGAGACATACTTGCCCTGCATGATCATGAAGGACTAAAAAGACAGAGAAGTTCACAACCAGAATTTTTCAACAACCTTGAATGGATTTGTAAGAGGATCATTTTGAAGTGAGAGTGCTATGCCTAGCAGAACAGCACCTCTGGGCCTGGTGGGAAGGACTGCCTTCCCTCACTCCAACAGGAAAATCCAGCATCAACCAGAGTCAAAGTCAGGAGACAAATGCAACCACAATAACATTTCAATTTGCCTCAGCTACTTAATGAGCAAGGAAAAATGAAAACATACTTTACGTCTTCCAGCTTTTTGGTGATAACTGAGCCAACAGATGAAAAAGCAGCTGAAGCCTTCTGCCCAGCCTGAGACAGAGTTTCAGATGTCTTCTTGTATCTATATTAAATTATAAACAAATAGAGCAAAGAAAAGTCAGCTAACATTTTCTAGTATCAATTATTTCAAGAGCAGCGGTCACCACCTGTTGGAGAACTCTCAAGGGGGAAAAAAAAATGGCTAGAAACCCCAGGCACTTTGGTAGACCAAGGTGAGAGGATTACTTGAGCCCAAGAGATTGAGAACAGCCCAGGCAACATAGCAAGACCTTGTCTCTGCAAAAATATTAGCCAGGTGTGGTGGCATGTACCTGTAGTCCCAGATACTCAGGAGACTGAGGCACAAGAACCACCTGAGCCCAAGAGGTCAAGGCTGCAATAAGCCAAGGTCGTGCCACTGCACTCCAGCCTGGGCAACTCAAAACAAAAACAAAAACAAATTAAGGACTAAAATACTTCATAACCGACTGTGTCCAGAGGCTGTGGTGAACTGTGGTAGTGCAGAAAAGAGTCTGGCCAATTCCAGCCTAGGTCAGAAAACTGAGGGAAATGGTAACTGCACATTTGCCAATCCAGTTTATGGGAATTGGAACAACCGAGAGAAAACAGAGAAGAACTCTACTTCTGTCTACTCCTTCTCAAATCCATTATATGCCACAACACTGGGAAGATTGGAGATCATATCTCATCATCTCAAATAGCAGCATCAAGTATGATTCAATGTGTAGTTTATAGAAAATTTCAACCTCTGAAATCTGATAGAAACTCATCTTCTACAACAGCTAAAAGAGACAGGATTCAGAATGCTAGTGTAATTACTACATTTGTGAATAAATATTCTTACTGAATATAGTGAATACTTTCATGGAATTCGAATCAGTACCTTATCTTCATTGTATATCAGAATACTTTAATAAAATTTCTACAGAATAAAAAAAATTATTCATAACCACCAGGGCAGCATCATAACCTCATCTTATATTCAACCATCATTTCTGGCACAATCTTCTGCAGAGGCCTAGTCCAGCCAGAAAGACAGAGGCTGAAAAATGCAGGACCAAAGAAATCAGGGTTAGAGCTAAAAATAGCACAAAGATAAAAATGAGCGGAGTCTGAAAAAAAATTATACCTTGTTTCCTTCCTTTTTCACATAAGCCAAACAAACAAAAATGAAATCAAATTCCTCAGATGCCTTTGACAACTTGATCTCCTAGAAAGGGGTCAGAAGCAAGTAGTTGGGACAAGTAGGGCTTGTGTATTTTATTATTCAAATACATTCTATGGACATAAGGAATATTCTTAATTTTGCATGTCTATTTACCAAATAAGGCCTTGCTGGACTCTCAACAAAGTATGCAAAAGATGCAATACTCAAGATGATTCTAGTGTGATATCTGCTATAACATAGAGGTATAATTTACCACCTTCCCGGCTACTCAGGGATGAGAGGAAAGAAAAAAACAATAGGCCGGGCACAGTAGCTCCTGCCTATAATCCTAGCATTTTAGAGACCAAGAAGAGAGGATTTCTTGAGCCCAGGAGTTTGAGACCAGCCTGGGCAACATAGCAAGACCTCATCTCTACAAAAAATTTTTTTTAAATATAATGATTACCAGGCATGGTTGCGCACACCTGTAGACCCAGCTACGCAGGAAGCTGAGGCAGAAGGATCACCTAAGTCCAGGAAATCGAGGTAGTGGTGAATTGTGATCACGCCACTGTACTCCAGCCTGGGCGACAGTGAGACCCAGCTCAAAAATAAACGTTTAAATAAAACCAACAACAATAACAACAAAATATAGAAAAGAATATGGTACCTCCCCAAAAGGTTAAAATCCCCACATTACCCTGTCAAGATGAAATATCAAGGACAAATATGATTTATAATAATACAATCAAAGCATAGTTTTCCCACTGTTAACTTGTAGGGATAGACAATGGACCAAAAAAGTGGGCACCCAAGTACTGCCATGTCAAATGCAACTGGTCTCACTGAAGGTAGTTAGATTGTAAAACAACTCCCAGGCTCACCAGCTCAGCAGATGGCACTGAACAGAGAAGACAGAGCAGTATGAAATCTGCTGCTGGGAACTGGAAGCACAAAATTGCACAACAATAATGCTCTATCATAATGTGTGTAATCAAAAAGACAGGAAGCTTAAGGGATTCACTTCTGCCACAAGCACATACCAGAGACTGTGACCTCACCCTTAAGGATACATATGGAGCAGGGCTCCATAAAAAAGACTGGCTCCAGCACTGAATTCAAATCTCAACTCTACATTTTGGGAGGTCTGTGACCTTAAAACTTATCTGAGTCTGTTTCTTTATCTGGGGCTATCTCACCACTCACTCTACTGGGTTATTCTGAGGACTGAATGACACAATATACATATTTGTGGCAAGTCAATATATACCACATATGGAACTTTAATTTTATTTCTTCAACTCACAGATGAGACTGGTTTTCTTTCTAGTCTCTAAGAAAATGGTCTGGAAAACAAAAGTTAGAAAAGAGGCAGGTATACTTGAGAATTGGAAAGAATGTGCCCTTTGTAGTCCAGACAAAAGCTGCAGAAGGCTAGGTGTAGAGGCTCATGCCTGTAATCCCAGCACTTTGGGAAGCCGAGGCGAGAGGATTACCTGAGCCCAGGGGTTCGAGACCAGCCTGGGCAACATGGTGAGACCTTGTCTCTACAATAAATAGGGAAATTAGCCGGGCATGGTGGCATGTGGCTGTAGTCCCAGCTACTCAGAAGCCTGAGGTGGAAGGATTGTCTGAGCCCAGGAGATAGAGGCTGCAGTAGCTGAAAGAGTGTCACTGCATTCCAGCCTGGGCAGCAGTGACTCCAACTCAAAAAAGAAAAAAAAAAAAGAGCTACAAAAGTATCCTCATCATCCTTTTCTTCCCCTCCCAGACAAAAGGAGCAAAAAAGTGTCCTTTACATTATCTAGGAAATTGTATGATCAAGGGAACATACGCAGATGTTGCTGTCACATCTTGCCACCCCTTGGCAATGTTCTGTTTGAGTTCTTGTAGTGAATTGATTCCAAGTTTCCGCTTGATCTCTGCTAGATGCTTCTCTTTTGCTGCTAGCACTTGAGACAGAGTCTGGATTTCTTCTTCTACCTATGAGAAAGGGGGTTGGGGCAGGAATACAGCTAGAGTCATTGAGCAAGTTAAGATTATTAGTGCAAAACTATATGTAAAACTTCAACATCGTTTTTTAAAATGTCTTGATTCATTTCTCTTTCTCTTTCAAATCAACAAGTTATGAAGGAACTTGGTTACTTGCTGATCTCTCCCACAGAGCTTCTCTCTTCTCTTCCATGGTAGCTCTTTATATTACCATCCTGAACTGCCCTTGGCCTTCTCCCCTCTCTCTATACTTCTTATTCAGCTTTCTCGCAGAATTAGGACTCCAAACCCTTATACAGATAACACTCAGATTACTCTAACATTCACTCTCCTAACCCCTGGGTCCACCTTTCCCGCTAGACACTTCCACATGAAAGCCCATAAAAACTTGTATTTGCTCAAATAATTTCCATCCCCCATCAAAACACACACAACCAAAGCAAACCCAAATCCAGACTTCTTGCATATTTCATGTAAGTTTGTATTGGATATGTCTGTCCTGGTGTCTGCCAAAGTCACAGCCGTAATAAATCAAACTGTTTCCTCCCAGAGAGCCCCACGAAAGCTTCATGGGAACCCCCGATACTAACTGTTCACACTCAGCTTCGTGGTTCGAGGGGAGCCTCTGACCCTAAAACAGCCACCCATCGAGTGGCCAAGAACTAGTGATGAGCCTGGTGTGAAAAGAGGTGTTCAGCAAAGCAGTCCCTCTCATTCAGGACCCTGTTTTGAGAACTGAGATGACGCTAGGAGTAAAAGCTGGAAAGACCTGGAGAAAGAAGCCCTGAGATACAGGTAGGGCAGAGTGAGAGGACAAGAGGTTATGGAAAGATGACCTACACTTGAAGAAGTTAAACACTGTGAGCAAAAGCTATGAAGAAAAGAAAAAAGCTGACAGAGTAGAACAAGAGGCTCTGCCAGGAAAACAGGAGATGGCAGACTCACAGAGAGAAGCAGACACCATATTGGAGGAGGCTTTTTGTCCCAGGAAGTTGAAAAACAGAGTCTCTAAGAATATTACCATACAAAACCCCTAGAGAAATGCTTCTGCTGGCTTACTGCAAAGCCATAGTCTCAGCTATGACCTGCGCAGCACTTCTGTGATTTCAAAGATGACATTGCCTTTCCAAACAACATACAGAATTGCTAAATCAACTGCTAATTAAATCCTTAGAGGACAAGAAATGACAAAAATTAGTTCAATGGACAGAAGGGTAAATCAACTGCAATGAAGCTAACCCCCAAAAAAGAATAACCTACAATGTAGCTCGTAGATGGCACAAACTGGACCGTCAGTCCATCAGAACAAACAGGCTATCTCTGTGCTTGTCAGACAGGATATCAAGTATTGGGCCTAGTCTTGGAAGTCACACGGAATGAGAGATGAAAACGGCTACAAAAGAGGAAAAAACAAGGTTCAAAATGAAGTAAATTAAATTATTTGCCCAAACTCATCCAACAGGCCAGGCACGGTGGCTCACGTCTGAAATCCCAGTACTTTGGAAGGCTGAAGTGGGAGAATTTCTTGAGCCCAGGAATTCAAAACCAGCCTGGGTAACACAGTGAAATCTTGTATCCACAACAAATAAAAAAATTAGCCAGGTGTGGTGTTGCACACCTGTAGTCCAGGTACTTGGAAGGCTGAGGTGGAAAGATCGTCTGAACCCAGGAGATCAGGCCTGCGGTGAGCTGTGGTCGCACCACTGCACTCCAGCCTGGGCAACAGAGTGAAGCCCCAACTCAGAACAAAAATCTCCTCAAACAAATAATGTAGGAACTGAATTTCAGCCAAGGTTTTCTGATTCCATGTCTCAATTTACCAGCGGAATCCCCATGTCTACTCTCACCTTCCCGATACTTCTCTTTACCCTGAACTCCAAATCTTCAGGTATTTCCAAGAATAGACATAAATGGTAGGTTTCCTACCTCTCAACACTTTTCTGAGATATTCACGTCCCCTAACAAAAGTTAGAAAGAAAGACCACTATCAATCTTTCTGAACAATGTACAACACAGTGTATTCCCAGCTCTGTTGTTTAGTTTGTGCTGACACACCTAGTCCAGCACATCATAGCTACATTTCCTTAATTCAACATAAACATATATTCGCAAATATAAAAAAGAGTGACCTTAAAAGCATAAAGGAAAGCATGACTAAGAATCTCTGATGATGGCTGGGTGTGCTGGCTCATACCTGTAATCCCCAGCACCTTGGGAGGCGGAGGAAGGAGGATAACCTGAGCCCAGGAGTCAAGACGAGTCTGGGCAACATAGTAGCGAGACCTCATCTCTAAAAAAATAAATAAAAATTTTAAAAATTAGCTGGGCATGGTGGCAAGCGCCTGTAGTCTCAGCTACTTGGGAGGCTGAGGTGAAGGATCACCTGAGCCCAGGAGGTCAAGGCTGCAATGAGCCGTGATCGTGCCACTACACTCCAGCCTGGGCAACAGAGTGAGACTTTGACTCAAAAAAAAGGAAGAAAGAAGGGAAGAAGGGAAGGAGGCATTGAGGAAAGGAGGAAAGAGAAAAGAATTTCTGATGATGGGCACAGTGGCTCATTTGGGAGGCCAAAAAGAGAAGATCACTTGAGGCTAGGAGTTTGAGACCAGCCTGGCCAACACAGCAAGACCCTGTCTTTACTTTTAAAAAAAATTTTTAATGAAGAAAATAATCTCTGGCATATTTATCACTGTATGCCAAAAAAAAAAAATTAACTCAAAACGGAGGGAGGAAGGAAGGAAGGACTGGCTTCAAAAGCACCTATCTCCACAACACAGCCAAGAGTAGAACAAAGCCATTCCTGCAGCTGAAGAGCCAAGTATATGAGCCACCAGAGAGGTCCCTTAGAACAGCAGTCCCCAACCTTTTTGTCATCAGGCACTGGTTTTGTGGAAGACAATTTTTCCACAGACGGGGTTGGGGAAGGATATGCAGTCAAACCTCACTGTTAACATTAATCCGTATTTGCAGTTGCTCCCTAGTGCTAGCATCACCACCTGAGTTCCACCTCAGATCATCAGGCATTAGACCCTCATAAGGAACATGCAACCTAGATCCCTCACATGAGCAGTTCACAATAAGGTTCATGCTCCTATAAGAATCTAATGCTCCTCTGACATGATAGGAGGTGAAACTTGGGGTAATGCAAGCAATAGGCAACAGCTGTAAATATAAATGAGCTTCACTCGCTCACCTGCCACTCACCTCCTACTGTGTGGCCTGGTTCCTAACAGGCCACAGACTGGGCCATAGCTGGACCTCTGCCTTAGAAGACATTCACTAGTACTCCTCTTGTTCATCTCTTGTTCATTTCCTACTTCTCAGACCCACATACATGTTTTTCATGTAAAACAGACTGCTATCACCCTCTTCTATCTCCTCTCCCCTACGTATGACCTCCTGAACAAGTGCTCTCTTCTGGGAACTGACTGTAAGATCCCACCCTGTGTATAAGAAACACAAATGAGCTCACTGAACATGACAGCAGCTCCTGGGATTCGTGCTCTTCACAACCTGGCTCGGGCCTACACGTGAGCAACTATGTCTAAGGGGCCTGCAGTTGGTATCGATCTTGGCACCACCTACTCTGTGTGGGTGTTTTCCAGCACGGAAAAGTAGAGATCATCGCCAGTGATCAGGAAAACTGAACCACTCCAAGTTATGTCTTCTTTACTGATACCGAACAATTGATAGGTGATGCCACAAAGAATCAAGTTGCAATGAACCCTACCAACACAGTTTTCAATGCCAAACATCAGACTGGATGCAGATTAGATGATGCTGTTGGTCTAGTCTGATTTGAAGCAGTGGCCATCCATGGTGGTGAACGATGCAAGGAGGCCCAAAGTCCAAGTAGAATACAAGGGAGAGACAAAAAGCTGCTATCCAGAGGAGGTATCATCCATGGTTCTGACACAGATGAAGGAAATTGCAGAAGCCTCCCTTGGGAAGACTGTTACCAATGCCTGTGGTCACAGTGCCGGCTTGCCTTAATGACTCTCAGCATCAGGCTACCAAAGATGCTAGAAATATTGCTGGCCTTGATGTACTTAGAATTATCAAGAGCCAACTGCTGCTGCAATTGCTTATGGCTTAGACAGAAAGCTGAAAGAAATGTGTTGGTCTTTGACCTAGGAGGTGGCACTTTCCATACATCAATCCTCACTATTGAGGATGGAATCTTTGAAGTCAAGTCTACAGCTAGAGACATCCACTTAGGTGGAGAAGATTTTGACAACCAAATGGTCTACCATTTGATTGCTAAGTCCAGGCGTAAGCATAAGAAAGACATCAGGGGAAACAAGAGAGCTGTCCGGTGCCTCCGTACTGCTCATGAACACACTAAGCATAGTCTCTCTTCCAGTACTCAGGCCAATATTGAGATTGATTTTCTCTCTGAGGGAGTCGACTTTTATACCTTCACTGCCCATGCCCGATTTAAAGAACTGAATGCTGACCTGTTTCGTGGCACCCTGGACCCCGTAGAGAAAGCTCCCCAAGATGCCAAACTATACAAGTCACAGATCTATTATACTGTCCTGGTTGGTGGATCTACTCATATCCCCAAGATTCAGAAGTTTCTAAAAGTTTTCTTCAATGGAAAATAACTGAATAAAAGCATCAATCCTGATGAAGCTGTTGCTTACAGTGCAGCTGTCCAGGCAGTCATCCTATCTGGAGACAAATCTGAAAATGTGTAAGACTTGTTGCTACTAGATGTAACTCCTCTTTCCCTTGGTATTGAAAATGCTGGCAGAGTCATGTCTCATTAAGCGCAATACTACCATTCCTACCAAGCAGACACAGACCATCACCACCTATTCTGAGAAGCAGGCTGGTGTGCTCATTCAGGTTCATGAAGGTGAGTGTGCCATGACCAAGGATAACAACCTGCTTGGCAAGTTTGAACTCACAGGCATACCTCCTGCACCCCGTGGTGTTCCTCAAATTGAAGTCACTTTTGAATGGATGCCAATGGCATCCTCAATGTGTCTGCTGTGGATAAGAGTACAGAAAAAGAGAATCAGAGTACAATCACTAATAACAAGGGTCGCTTGAGTAAGGAAGACATGGAACGTATGGTCCAGGGACCTGAGAAGTACAAAGCTGAAGATGAGAAGCAGAGGGACAAGGTGTCATCCACAAACTCACTTGAATCCTATGCATTCAGCATGAAAGTAACTGTTAAAGATGGAAAGCTTCAAGGCAAGATGAATGATGAGGACAAACAGAAGATTCTTGACAAGTGTGATGAAATCATCAGCTGGCTTGATAAGAATGAGACTGCAGGGATGGAAGAATGCGAACACCATCAGGAAGAGCTGGAGAACGTCTGCAACCCCGTCATTACCAAGGTGTACCAGAGCACAGGAGGCCTGCCAGGAGGAATGCCTGGGGGACTCCTTGGGGGTGGAGCTCCTCCCTCTGGTGGTGCTTCCTCAGGGCCCCCCATTCAAGAGGTTGATTAAGGCAGCCCAAGTATAGGTGTAGCACTGTTCTACACAGTTCAAACAAAACACTGAGGGGCCCAAATAAGTAGCAAATTCGGTGGCAGTTTTAAAGTTGAGCTGCTATAGTAAATTACTGAGCACTCTCAATACTTGAATATGAAACATTCGCACAGGGGAAGGAAACAGCACTGCACTTTATAAGCACTGTATTATTAAGTGGAAAATGCAATGTCTTAAATAAAACTATTTAAAAACTGACACCATAAAAAAAAAAAAAAAGAAACAAACACAGGCGACGGTGCATTTCACGTTCTGACAGGAATGTTTCTTCACCTTTGCAAGTTCTTTTCGTAGCTCCTCCCGCTCCTCTTCTGACAGGGTCTCTGTGGCACTGATCGTGGCAGCGACATCTTCTCCTTCCTCAGGGACTGGGTCTGTTCGCAGCAGACCTGGTTGGGGATTTAAAAAGAAAAACGTCTGTCAAGTGTGAAGGCAAAGGAAAATCCTCCTGTGGGCTCCTCTGCCATCCCAGCCAGAAGAAAGTCAGTTAGGTTAGATCCACACATCATCTTTCTAGACCTTCGAATGACCTAGCTCTCCCAGGAAAGGACAAAAGAAAAGTCCGGACTAACTGCCAGAAATCACCAACTTAGACTCTGCAGAAATACGAATTGAGAAAACAGAGCATAGTCAGCTTCTGTTCACAGTCTCGGTCACAATAGTCACTACAGATCAGAAGAGTTGGAGGCCCGATTGGGATCTTGCCAGTGCTTTGCAGTGCTGCGCTGGTAAATCAGTATAACTTAGAGAGAAGATTTTAGGCCCTTGCCGCTAACCTAGGGGGAGAATTTGTGCAAATCTTCAGCTTCTTAGGGTGATCAAATCCAACAATGAATGAAGGAGCAACCACTGAAAAAAGGAGATGCCCTAAAGAAGCCTTATTCCACGTCTTTCCATTAGTTAGTGTAGTTAGGAAACACCTTGTTGCAGCTTTTAAAAATATTTAAACGGCCAGGCATGGTGATTCACACATGTAATTCCAGCATTTTGGGAGGCCACATGTGGGGATCACTTGAGCTCAGGAGTTCGAGACTACCCAAAGCAACACAGCAAGGCCTTGTCTCCACAAAAAAAAACCTAAAAATCAGTCAGGCATGGTGGTGCGTACCTGTAGCACCAGCTACTCAGGAGGCCAAGACGAGAAGACTGCCTGAGCCCAGGAGGTTGAGGCTGCGATGAGCCATGATTGTGCCATCGCACTCCAGCCTGGGTGAGAACTCGACTCAAAAAATAAAAATATGTATTATCCAAACGCCCTTTTAAAAATACTGTATTAAGAAAATACTGTATTACTTGATGACTGAGCTTTCTGGCACCCCTTTCAATTTTATTATTTTATTTACTTTTTTTAAGTTGAGTTCTCACTCTGTTCCCCAGGCTGGAATGTAGTGGCATGATCACAGCTCACTGCAGTCTCGACCTCCTGGGCTCAGGCAATCCTTCCACCTCAGCCCCTAGAGTAGCTGGGACTACAGGTGCATGCCACTATGCCTGGCTAATTTTTTCATTTTTTGTAGAGATGAGGACTTGCTGTGTTGACCAGGCTAGTCTCCAACTCATAGGCTCAAGCAATCCTCCCTCAGCCTTCCAAAGTGCTGGGATTACAAGCATGAGCCACTGTGCCCAGTCTCTTTTTTATTCTTCTTTTTTAGAGATGGGGTCTCACTCTGTCAACCAGGCTGGAGTGCAGTGACACCTTTAAATTCTGCACCTGAGGTGAGTACTTAAGGTGAGTACTTACAGGCCTCCTGTGCCTTACCCTCTGCCCACCCATTCCCATGTCACAGAGATTTCAGAGTCTCCTCAGAGGCCCAGGGAAGGTCTTCTCCTTGGCCCGCTCTTTGCCTCTTCCTGACAGTGAGTGTCACAGCTACTGTAGTTGTTCCCACCACCCCCCAGGATCACTTCTGAGAAGTGTCAGTTCAACCACAGCAGCACCATGGCAACTCACCCAAAGCACGGTGCAGAGAAGAAAAGGAAGAGAGAATACCACGCTGTTGAACAAGCAGTCAGCATCACGGCAAACATGCAAGAACTATATGAGCCAAGTTGGTAATGTGTGTGCACATGGTACAAAGGCACGGGGCATAGGGTCTGTTGTAGACTCACTGCTGAATAGTAGTTAATAATTATAACAACAATAGTCACCAGCATGACAGCACCAAAATGGTGCCAACCTGAAAGGTGTTTACAAAACTGTGCAAAGCATAAAGGTAATGCAAATAAAACCACAGACCGGGCTGGGTGCAGTGGTTCATGCCTGTAAAAAAAAAAAAAAAGAAAATGTCTTGCAAGTGATCATCACATAAGGCAACATGGTAAGAACTGTAACTGTAACTTTGGGAGGCTGAGGCAGGAGGATTGTTTGAGTCCAGGAGTTTGAGACCAGCCTGGACAACACAGCAAGATGTCATCACTACAAAAAATTTTTTTAAAAATCAGCCAGCATGCCTGTTGTCCAAGCTCCTCAGGAGGCTAAAGCAGAAGGATCGCCTGAGCCCAGGAGGTCGAGGTTGCTGTGAGCCATGATCATGCTATTGCATTCCAGCCTGGGCAACCGAGTAAAACTCTGTCTCAAAAACAAAAACAACAAAAATAAATTGGAGCCGGGCTCGGTGGCTCAGCATGTAATCCCACGCTTTGGGAGGCTGAGGTGAGTGGATTGCCTGAGCCTGCGGGTTTGAGACCCGCCTGAGCAACTTGGCGAGACCTCATCTCTACAATAAATCAAAAATCAGCCGGGCGTGGTAGCACACGCCTATAGTTCCAGCTACTTGGAAGGCTGAGGTGGAAGGATCGCCAGAGCCCAGCAGGTCGAGGCTGCGGTGGCCAGGAGCGGCCACTGCACTCCAGTCTGGGCGACAGAGTGAGACTCCAACTCAAAAATAAATAAATAAATAAATAAATAAAATTGGACTGGCAAACAGATATAATTAAGCTCTTGAACGCATACATAAGACCTGATGGGTATAGTTCGTAGGTGGAAAAGTTCAATTAATAATTGCTTCTGTAGGTCTTCTTCCAAAATATCTTTGAACAAACTGCCCAAGTAATATTTCCATGTAATAGAAATCTCATCATGTCTCTTAGGCTTTAAGTTCTTCAGTGGTTTCTTACTATTTTCAAAGTGAAGTTCAACCCAAGTGGGCGCACAGGCCTTACTGAATCCAGCTCTTGCTAATGGCACTGGAACATCTTACTCCTGCCAAATCGCCCTGTGAACAAGGTGCTGTCTACATGCCATCAGAAACCACATGATGTGCCCATGATTTACTCTCCCTGTCAGATTATATACAAAAGGAGTATGAGATTGAGGATGGGAGACAAGTACACGGCAAAAGACAAAAAAGGGGGAGAAAATTTGATTCTTATTTATTAACACTGATTACATGAGCCACTGTGAGGGGAAATGTATACGTTATCTCATAAAAAGAAAACATCGAGCGTGCCACTGCACTCCAGCCTGGGCGACAGAGTGAGACTCTGACTCAAAATGAAAAAAAAAAAAAGAAAACGTCTTGCAAGTGACCATCACATAAGGCAACATGGTAAGAACTGTAAAGATGTACCCATCAACATTCTTTATTTTTACTATTTTGCTCAGAATTCCCAAGTTCTCCAGCTAGAAAAGACCCAAAAACAAAACAAGATTCACGAACCAAACCATGACTTACATAGCAAAGACTCTTTCATGCTTGTTAATAAACACTATTTTGCAAATCTACTTAAACAAAGGGGGAATATAATATCTGATTGCTAATAATATTTCATGTGTATTGCCCAATTCCCAAAAGAATCTTAGGGGATTCTGACAGTATTCAAGCATTCAGTTAGGCTACCAAAGAAAATAAGCCTCTCAGAAAAGGCGACTAAGGGGTTGTCCAAGGTTTGCGTCAGGTTCGCCAAGATGACCTGAGATTTTAAATTCAGCGTCTAAGTCAGTAATTACTTGTCTGGCTTCTTCCATGTTAGCCTGTAGATGGCAGCAAATCACCAACCTTAAAATGTTAAAGGCACTGTTTTAAGATCAACAGGAAAAATATTTTAGAAAATAAAGGACACGAAGGAACAACAGAATGGTAGATACCAGAATCACCAGCAAAACATGACAGTCATGACTTGGGAAAATTATTAACCACAGCCACCATCACAGAATGTATTCTATTTATATCCAAATCTGAGCTAAGTGGTCTAAATATTTATGTGTGAACTTCTGTAAAGACCACGGTCACTATTTACAGCTGAGGACACTGAAGTTAACAGTTTGTTAAGCAGCTCATCCTAATTAACACACCTACATATCTGGTGGAGTTGGGATTTTGAGCCCAAACAGTATCATGTGAAAGCAGATACTTCAAATCACTGATCTGAAAGACAGAAGTAGAGGAGGCTGAAGGTCAGATTTGGAAGGTATCTAGAAGCAATAACAAATAAGACTGTAAAAAGTAAAAGAACCAGCCACGGTTGGTGGCTCAGCCTATAATCCCAGCACTTTGGGAGGCCGAGGTGAGTAGACTGCCTGAGCCAGCAGGTTTGTGACCTGCCCAGGTAAATTGGTGAGATCTCGTCTCTACAATAAATCAAAAAATTAGCCGGGCATGGTAGCGTGCGCCTGCAGTTCCAGCTACTTAGAAGGCTGAGGTGGAAGGATCACTGGAACCCAACTGGTCAACTGCACCCCAGCCTGGGCAACAGAGTGAGACTCCAACAACAACAAAAAAAAGTAAAAGAATCTGGCGGATGAGATCAAAAGTAGTCTTCATCATTTTACCATCTACAACTCAGGAAAATTTGGGAACTGAAATTTTGCCATTTCCTACATGTTCAGAAACAGATGTATTTAAAATGATGTATTTAAATGAAAATAGAATCTGGCTTTTGGGAGAAAAGGTTATCGATTTCTCATTCACAACATGAAAGTTGAGAAATGGGCACATTTTAATGTACAGATTACTTAAAACTATAAATAATCCAAAAATTCATATTTGTTCATTAATTTAGTGTTTCTCTTCAGAATCTGATAGAAAGCTTTTTTTTTTGAGTTGAGGGGCCCTCTATCGCCTACTGCACTATCTGGAGTGCAGTGGCTTGATCATGACATTCATGGCTCACAGAAGCCTTGACTGCCTGGGCTCATGTGATCCTCCTACCTCAGCCTCCCGAGTAGCTGGGACTACAGGCACACACAGCCACACATGGCTAATTTACTTTTTTTGTAGAGGCAAGGTTTTGCTAGGTTGCCCAGGCTTGTCTTGAACTCCTGGGCTCAAGCAATCTGCCTGCCTCGGCTTCCCAAAGTGCTGGGATTACAGGCATAAGCCACCGTGTCCAGAAAGCTATTTTTAAAAGATAAAGAAAGGAGAGAAAATATGATTAATATTTACTGACATCAAATACACTGGGCACTGTGAGAAGGGATTTACACGTTATCACATAAAAATCACAACACCTTACAACCAATACCTGATGAGAGGAGTACTGTTTATTTCCATTAGGAAACTGAGGCCTTCTGAGGTTAAGGTTACATAATGTGTCCAGAGGCAAAGAGGCGAAATTAAAACTCAGGTCTTTCTGCCTCTAGTCTCTTGCTCCTTCATATGTACTTTTTTTACAGAAATACCAATGAAATACCAAGGACACAGAGCTGAGTCTTTCTTCACAGGACTTTCTACTTCCCCGAGGGTCTGAGAACTTGTGGGGACTCCCTGGTTTAAAGTCACAGATTGCATTATCAAACCCAGATGACTGAAAATTAGTGAGCATTTGTTCCTTCCAGTTATTAACATTTTAGCCACTGTTTTAATTCTTCTTCACCTGCTTGTGCCAACAGACTGTCAGCCTGTCTTCAATTCCATCCATGGGACCCCCTGAAGAGTTTTAGCTGAAGGAGTAACAAGCCAAGATTTGTCTTTTATTCCAGCATCAGCGTGGAGGGTGATGGCCTGAACCAGGAAGAGCTTGGAGACCACTAACAGGGTGATCACTGGCTGCTCAGTGACTTGGGGGGTGGGGGTAGGATGTGAATGGAGAAGACAAAGCAGAGATGTACTCCATCAATCTGAAGATACATTTTTACACTTCACCTCTTCAGGATGCTTTGTACAATTAATCAGCCAAGCAGCCATTGTGACATGGTTATCACCCACAAACACACTTCAAAATTTAAATGGAGTCAGGCACAGTGGCGTGCAACCTGTAGCCCCAGCTACTTTAGAGGCTAAGACAGAAAAACTGCTAAAGCCAAGGCTGGCCTGGGCAACAGTCAGACTCCATCTCTCTTTTTTTTTGCAAAAGGGGTGCCAGTGGCTTAAAAAATCCCAGATCCAATTGCAGAGTTCTCTTTTAAGAAAGGCTGTACCACAGACATTTTATGTGAGTATAAGAAATAAATAGAACAGACAGACTACTCATAGTTGAAAAGCAATCTAAGTAAGTTAGATAATGGGAGTGAAGATGTTTTAGGAAAATGTTAACTTTTTTATTTAAAAAATACATATATGCGCATGGCTAGGAGTGGTGGCTCACATCTGTAATCCCAGCAGTTTGGGAGGCTGAGATGGAAGGATCCCTTGAGCCAGGGAATTCGGGGCTGTGTGAGCTATGATCGTGTCACTGCACTCCAGCCTTGGCAACAAAATGAGACCCTATCTCTCAAAAAAAAAGTACACAGGAGTTAAATTATAAGTGACAAGAAAGCTTGTTTTAGTTTAACTAGCAGCATTTTTCCTCGCTTAATAAAACACAAATAATAGTACATCTTACAATCTGTGATGTCTTAGATTTGGTCACTTCAGGGACTCTGTGAGTAATCTGAGGAAGATAAAGTGGAAATGTGAGTGAGTATGCTTAGAGAAGGGAAAGGCGAGCCTGGCCAGCTGACAGACAGCAGGGAAGAGCTGTCTTGAGTCCTAGACGATCAAGTCCTGCTGTCACTTCCTTATCTCTCCACCTCAGAACCCACAGTGTTGAGAACAGAGCCAACGTTAACATATGTCATCTTTTTTTTTTTTGAGTTGGAGTCTCACTCCGTGGCCCAGACTGGAGTGCAGTGACTGCTCCCAGCCACCGCAGCCTCGACCTGCTGGGCTCCGGCGATCCTTCCGCTTCAGCCTTCCAAGTAGCTGGAACTACAGGCGCGCACTACCATGCCCGGCTAATTTTTGATTTATTGTAGAGATGAGGTCTCGCCAAGTTGCCCAGGCGGGTCTCAAACCCGTGGGTCAGGCAATCCACTCACCTCGGCCTCCCAAAGTGCTGGGATTACAGGCTGAGCCACCGAGCCCAGGCGATATATGTCATATTTGAACTGATTTACTGGTTAAAGATTTCATCAAAGTAACTTTCTCTTTACTTTCCCATGCATAACCACTTGTTCGTCACACACTTGCGCAGACTTCAATCAGGAAAAGAAACAGAAGCCATTTTAAAAAAAAAAAAAAAAAGGAGAGCCTACATTTAAGGCACGAATAACAAGGTGGTGAGTATCAACCTCTCTGTTCCTCTGCTCAGGGGCTGTGGGTACAGCCCCACCACTTCCCCCTTTCAGACCACCCACCTAAAGGGTTCTCTTCATTTCTTCATCTTTGACTTTCATTCCAATTAAGACCAATTGCTTCAAGACTTTCCATGACTATCAATTAAAGCCTTTTTAGCTATTTTCATACATTTTTAGATCTGAAAGACTTTTGGATCACTTAATTCGAATGCTTCATTGTATAAAGATGAGGAAACCAGAGACAGATTTTTAAAAGAGTAGAAAAAGACAAAGCATGGGTTTCAAAATAGATGGGGCTGCAGGTTAAATTGTATTGCTTTAACAGATCTGTTCAATTTCCTAACTTCCTAACCTCCTAAACCCTGATACGTGACTATGTCTTTACTTGCAAATAGGGTCTTTGCAGATGTGATCACGTTAACATGAAGTTATATTAGATAAGGATGGGCTCTAACCTAATGGCTTGTGCCCTTATAAGAAGGAAATGTGAACACAGAGACCCAGAAAGGAGGTCACACACACACAGCACACAGAGCCACAGGGAGAACACCTGTGATGACAGAGTCAGAGACTGGAGTGACGACGTGGCTACCAGGCAAGGAAGGCGGAGGACGGCAAGCAACCCCCAAGAGCAAGAAGCACAGGGAAGGACAACCCCCAAAAGCGAGAAGCACAAGGAAGGATCTCCCTACAGGTTTCCAAGGGGGCGTGGCCCCGCCTACACCTTGATTTCGGACATCCAGCCTCCAGATCTGATAGGAAAGACATGTCCGTGGTTTTAAGCCATTCAGTTTGGTTGTGCAGACCTAGGAAACAAATTCAGATGGAAAGGGGTCTACGGGCTGATCCCGCCACCTGCCAGCTGGGTGACCTCCTGTGACCACTCTTCACGCTTTCAAATGCTCCAAACCTCTCCCCTGCAAAAAGCGGGCGCATAGGATTCAACGCTCCCCACTTGCCATGCCCTGCCACGCAGCCTGACTCTTCCTCTTCTTCTCCTCCCCCTTGGAGGCTCGGATCTCAGGTCTCACGTCCCATCACTCCTCCAGCTCCCGCAGCCCAGCACTTGACCCCCCATATCCCCTCAGCTGAGGACAGTCCTGGTCATTACCTTACTTGGCAACTCCGAGGCCTCGGACTCTGAGCTTCAGTCAGAAATCTCCACTCCTTTACTCCTCCTGGTCTCTCTGTTCCTACCTCTCTGAGGTGTGGCTCCATTTCCCTCTCCTGACATCTGCTTCACTCCTCACCTCCAGTCCCACCACTGGCCTCCAGCTCAGGCTCTCACTAGTTCCTCTTCAGTTCTTGCCCATAAGCCCTTGGAAGGCCTCTGTCCTCCCTAATCCACTCACCGGGCTGCCACCACAGGGAGCTTTCTAGAGTTTGTACCTGACCACGACACTCCCTCAAGTCCTTCACTGGCTTCGCATCTCCTAAAGCTCCTTGCTCTTGACCACCTGCACCTCACTCGCTCTATCTCCTGTCACTGCCCTCAACCACCTGAAATTCCTACTGCACCTCCTCCAGGGCAACTTGCTTTTTTGGTTTCTGTAGAGACAGGATTTTGCTATGTTGCCCAGGCTGGTTTCAAACTCCTGGGCTCAAGTGATCCTCCCACCTCAGATTCCCAAAGTGCTGGAATTATAGGCATGAGCCACCACACCTGGCTGTTTTTTCTATTTTAAATAGACACAAAGTCACTTTTCTAAAGAAATAACTTCTATCTCATACGTAATCTGTCCAAAGACTGTCGCTTTTTGGAGAGGCCACCTACCTTACAGAGAAAGTGGAGGGCACAAACGGCATCACAAAGAAAGACTAGAAAGGCAACTGCCCCCAAGAAAATTCAGTTAGGAGGGAAGAAGATGCCAGAAAAGGAACATAAGATACCTGTCTGAAGATCAACACTGTCTATCCAAGAATTTGTTAGCGTACAACTGAGCCCTAGAGGCTTCTCTGGAAAATAGAACTGCACACACCTCTCTTACTCAGTGTTCAGAGAGACAACAATGGCTTTAAGACTAGAGTAAGAAACTTCAGTTTCTAGGATTGTTTTGTTTAAGCACAAACAAGAGGAGATATGTATCCTAGAGACATAAAAAGAAATTTAGTTAAACACATAGTTCAAAGTATTTTTTTTCATTTTCTTTTTTTTTTTTTTTGCAGGGGGTTCAGGGTCTCACTCTGTTACCCAGGCTGGAGTACAGTGGCACAATCACAGCTCACCACAGCCTCAACCTCCTGGGTTCAGGTGATCCTTCCAACTCAGCCTCCCTCGTAGCTGGGACTACAGATACATGCCATCCTACCCGACTCATTTTTTTACTTTTTTATTTTTATTTTTGGTAGAGACAAGATCTTGCTGGCCATGCATGGTGGCTCATGCCTGTAATCTCAGCAATTTGAGAAGCTGGGGTGAGAGGATTATCTGAGCTCAGGAGTTTGAGACCAGTCTGGGCAACATGGCGAGACCTCATCTCTATAATAAATCAAAAAATTAGTCAGGCGTGGTGGCACACACCTGTAGTTCTAGCTACTTGGAAGGCTAAGGAGGAAGGATAGCCCCAGACCAGCAGATTGAGGCTGCAGTGGCTGAGATCGTACCAATGCACTTCAGCCTGGGTGACAGAGACATTGATTCAAAAAAGGTGGGAGGGGCCGGGCTCGGGGGCTCAGCCTGTAATCCCAGTGCTTTGGGAGGCCGAGGTGAGTGGATTATCTGAGCCCACAGGTTCGAGACCCGCCTGGGCAACTTGGTGAGACTTCATCTCTACAATAAATCAAAAATTAGCCAGGCATGGTAGCGCATGCCTGTAGTTCCAGCTACTTGGAAGGCTGAGGAGGAAGGATCGCCGGAGCCCAAGTCAAGGCTGCAGTGGCTGGGAGTGGCCCCTGCACGCCAGTCTGGGTGACAGAGTGAGACTCCAACTCACAAAAATAAAAAATAAAAAATCTGTGTTGCCCAGGCTACTCTCAAACTCCTGGGCCCAAGTAATCCTCCTGCCTTAGTCTCCCAAAGTGCTGGGGTTACAGGCGTGAGCTACTGTGCCTGGCATCTAAGTACCTTTAGTGGTAATATTTTAAAAGATTGCAAGATATTTTTTTCCCCTTATAAGTCTATGCTCAAGGCTCTCACTCTCTGTGCCTTGTTGCTTCTGGATCCCAGGAGAAGTGAGAGTAACATTCAGAGGTTCCCACAGTAAGATGGTTCTCCTCAGGAAACCCGAAAGATAAAGCATCTAGTTAAGACAAGGCTTCTCAGCCGCAGCAGAATGCACATTCTGAGCTGGATAATTCTTAGTGGTGGGGGGCCGTCCTGGGCACTATCCTGTGTAGCATTCCAGGCCTCTACCCACTAGTCCCACACCCACACCCACAATCAGTTGTGACTACCAAAACATGTCTCCAGACATAGCCAAATGCCCACAGGGGGGCAAAATTGCCCAGGTTGAAAACCACTGACTTAGGGCAAGAAAGCATCTCAAACGACAAGAACAGCTGGGACCTACTGTCTAAACACTGAGTACCTTCAGAAGAAAGGGATGCAGGAGCCCAGGCCATGATAACATGTGATTTGTAAGGCTGTAATTTTTCCATATTTGCCCATAGTGAGAGCAGTAAAACCTTAGGGAGGAAAACGAGTTGAGCAACTGCAGTCGAGGCAGCAGGGAACAAAAAAATCTGAGGACACGTGATCCACTCCACTTGGGGGATGACCCAGGAACTTCAAACGCCTGACTGGGCAATGCCAGGGTTACGGAAGAAGAAAGGCAACAGACTGGGGGGAAGGGAGGTGCACTAAAGCAAGAAGGAAAAGAAGGGCTTGGGAGCCACAGCAGGTGAAAAGTCCTCCCGGGACTCAGCTCTGAAAGCAGGTGCTGAGCGGTGGTCAGTGTCTCACCCAAGACAAAAGGTCACCTCTTCACAGAAAGACTAGAGAAGGAAGAAAAGAATGCCAATGTAAAACACATTAGCATTTTCAAATGCTTTACTTGCTCCTTCTAGATATTTCTAAACTGACCATTAAATCGCTTTTATCTTAAAGCTGGGCTCGGCGGCTCAGCCTGTAATCCCAGCACTTTGGGAGGCTGAGGAGAGTGGATTGTCTGAGCCCGCGGGTTCGAGACCAGCCCGGGCAACTTGGCGAGATCTTGTCTCTACAATAAATCAAAAAATTAGCCGGGCATGGTAGCGCACACCTGTAGTTCTGGCTACTTGGAAGACTGAGGCGGAAGGATCGTCAGAGTCCAGCAGGTTGAGGCTGCGGTGGCCGAGAGTTGTGCCACTGCCCTCCAGCCTAGGTGACAGAGTAAGACTCCAACTCAAAAAAAAAAAAAAAAAGTGCTTTCATCTTAAAAAAAAAATAAGAGAAAAAAATCTACAATTATCTCAGAGCCATCTCCTCTCCCCAATGCTCTGCTTCTACCTCCTCCAAAAGTCAAGTGTAAAACCAGTAACTGGAACACTCCACGAAAAAGTGGCAAAGGTCAACCATGGAGAAACTTTGGTACTCCCCAGAGAGGAAGTCTCTTCCATCCTTAAATTTCCTCTCTAGGAATAAGAAAGTTCTGCAACTCTTCAATTCGGCTCTGATTTTTACTTTGTAAACCATAGATATGTTTGCTATTTAAGACCTTTGCAATCATGACAAACTTTTGAGAAGTGGTAACCACTTCCCTAAAAAGAAGGGAGAACAACACAAAGCAGAAATCAAAAAGGGCAAAACAGAATGAAAAGAAGAACTATGACTAAGGAATTGCAGCTTGATTTTTCAGTCTTTTTACTGCTCTCACATTTGGAGCTCTCAACTAAAATGTCAGATTTTTCTCACTGCTCGTATTTCCTGAAGTCACTTGAAATAACCAGATGCTATAAGCCAGCACAGCATCTTCCCGTACATGAGAAAATTATTTTTACTTTTCATTTTTTTATTTTTGCCAGGTCTCTATGCAAATTCTTAAGAGGAAAACAAGTGCTACATAATTAACATTTAGAAAATTATCCTTGTGTGCGCCCATCAAATGTAAGAGGAAATGGAACAGGAGACACAAGCTGTGAGCCCCTGGTGTGGACGGTCTGCCCCAAAGACGGAACAGAACACTCAGGTCCATAAAGAATCACCAAACTGGTCCCCACAGGAAAACCCTTGACCAACAGAGAAGCTATGCTTTGAATGATTAACCTGCTCTATAATACTCATTACCAGAGAGGTTGAAGTGTTGGTCTAAAAAAACAAAAAACAAAACCACTGGCTTGGAAATAAGAGACGAGAGTTAGTCCTGGCTTAGACTCACTAAACTTTGTGATTTGGGGACTCCACACATTCCTCTCAGCCTCAACGTTCACATCTGCAAGACAAAATGAAGTATGAACTAGTCCTCACCGGTTTCATTCACTTATTCATTCAAAAAACATTTGTTGAGCCATAAATGTCAAGCACTATTCTGGGTATTTGGGGAAAGAGCAGTGAACAAAAAAGACAAATTTCAGATTCTGAAACTTATTATAAATCAGTGTTTTCAAACTATGGGTTGTGAAATCCATTTAACAGTACCAGATGAGCATTTTTAAAAAGAAGAAACAGAATAGAATAGTGTAAAATATCAGAGTGTGTCACACATAGTAAGGATAAGTTCTGTTTCATTCATAAAATGCTGCTTTAGTTACTGACAGATGCTTGTATTTATGAGGATTGTGGGTCAGAAGGTATAAGGCATTTCTGAATGTGGTTTGGTTAAAGTTACCAGGGTAAGTTCCCGATAAAAGGCCTTTTTGCCCCAGCCACTGGCCCTCACTCTAACCTTCACTCTGACCGCTTCCCAGGAACATCCTGCCCATAAATGAATCTCATCACTTTCACATTTGCCCCCATGATGGCATTTTGGGTAAGCAGCAATATACTCTTTTCAGCTCCATATCTGAGGAGGATGCCTTTTTACGTCAGTCATTTTGGCTGCATTCCTTCTCTGCTGATTAAGAAAAAAACATAGAGACCAAAAGCCACAGGAACCGGTAAGGGCGCTTCATGCTGTACTGGTCCTAAGAGCTTCTACAAAGAAATACAGAGGACAAACACACAGGGGACATGGTGTTCACTCCATCATCCTCGCACCATGCTTGATGCCCAAACAGGTCTGCAGGCTTCTTGTGTGAGGTCCTGGCACAGAGACTGGTGATCACTGTTCTAAGTCCCTACTTTTATTTGGCTGTTTGAGAATCACTGTGTTCTTGCCAGGTGACTGCTGATGGTGGTTTCTGCTTATTTTAATGCTTGCCTACCCTCCTTTCCTTCAATTAATGCCAACGACGGATGGAATCTGAGCACTCATGGCTACCTGAGTTGGGTTTTAGTTGTCATTCGTTTTGTAATTTTTTAAATCCCACAACCTCAGGTGCCTTCAAACAGCTACAGGAATTGTGAAGATAATTGTTTAAAGTTTGCCTGGAGGCATCCCAACCCCTACAGCTGCCTTGGTTTTGACAGGAAACTTCCAAAGGTGGCCATGAATGTAACTGGGAAAGCGAAAGGAGGTGGGACAGAGAGACAAAAAGAAGAGAACTCAAAGAAACAGGTGGTGTCCGTCTTCCTGGGACTGTCAAACTCTTACACACAAGGTCTATCTGACATCACACAACCGCAGTCCTGGCTTCTCAAAGGTTTTTTTATGCCCTCGTGTCACTTAGTCTTTCCTCTATTATCAAGCTCTAACTTCCCCACTGTGTGCCGCCCTATTTGTAAGACTTAGAAAAGGGGCCAGGCACGTTGGTTCATGCCTGTAATACCAATCCAAGAGTTTGATACCAGCCTAGGCAACAAAATGAGATCTCATCTCTACAAAAAAAAAAAAATTTTAATTAAATTAGCCAGGCGTGGTTAGTCCCACCTAATTGGGAGGCTGAGATAGAAGGATCTCCTGAGCCCAGCAGGTCAAGGCTGCCATAGCTGTGATTGTGGCACTGCACTCCTGCCTGGGCAACAGAGAGAGACTACAATGTAGAAAGGAAAGACAAGGAAGGGAGGCAGGGAGGGAGGGACTAGGCAAAGTGAGCCCAAGCCCCTTTATTGCAGAGATCCGAGGTGGGCCACATAGACAAGGCAGGGTCAAGCACAGGAGAAATTCCCCGTGGTAGGCAAATACACAAACCTAAGATACTTTAAACTAGGTTTCATGCTGCAGCCTTTATCAAGTTTTTCTAAATTCCTGCTTTTTAATCTTAAAAAGAACAGAATGTGCCCTATTCTTCACGAATAAGGAAAACATTAACTTCTTCTGGGGAAACCTGGTTGTTTCTTCAGCAAGTTACAGAGGAGGTCATTTACCGTCCCCCAGTGTGGGCTATAACATGAGGGCACCAGCCTGGGTGATGGCTGAGGCAACCTCCCGCTCCGTGCTCCCTGTGCTGGCAAAGGAAGACTATCCCTGACGGCGCTCCTAGCCTTCACAGCAACCTCACACCGGCAGGCATAAGGAATAACTGCTTCCAAAGGTACAGCAATTTTGAGTTTTTCTTTTTAAAAAAAATTCTTGCCTAGGAATGTCTCCAAGTTTCTCTCCATATCCTACAACAAGACCCAGGACACCCATTCGCAGGAGCTTGAATTTAGTCAGTGCTTCAGATGGCTAAGTCTCGTTTTACTAAAGATGAAAATCAGGAAAGTTGTTATAAATGGCCTAGGTAACCGGAAGCCAAGAACTTCAGATGCCTCCTTTTTTTGTTTAATTTACCAGCTCAACAAACTCAAAATGAACTGAGAATATCAACATAACTCTTATGATCACATAAACAGTACTATTTTAAAATCTAACTGCCCAGGACACAGACAGTCTAAATATTTAATGAGCCACCTATTGCTCTGCTTTGAATCTAGAATACCTTTGTTAGCTAGTTCCAATAAAGCAACACCCTGGTGCATTTTTACACTAATAATTTTAAAGCTAGGCAAACCCCAAGCTATGTCTAGATTTTATTACAAGCAAGTTCAACTTTACAAAATTGGTAGTTACCAAGTTTCTGAGGAGTTGGTGATCCGGGCGGAGATGGATTTCCACTAGGAGACAAGTAGAGATAGCTTTTGTTCACGCCTGCTTCAAAATCAAACGGGGACTGGTAGTCCTCATATAAGTCCATCTCTCTACAATCCATCCCAGACAAATGCAGAACGCATGGCTTTAGAACCGCCCAATATTCTTCCTCAACTGAGTGCCACTTTGACCATATTTCCTTTGCAGGGTGCAACCTCACCGAAGAAATCAACCCTGGGGGTTAGAGGCCCCAGCTTCCGGGCATGGCTTCCGGGCCCAGGTACGGCATTTCCTTCTGGAGACTTCACGCCCTCCTGACAAGCAGCCCTATTTAATAAATGACCAAGCCCAGCAACCTGAGGAGGGGCTCTATTCACCGCCTGGTGTCAATTTCAGTCAACAGTGAACAACCCTGTCAGGGGAGGGCACTTTCCTCAGTCAACAAAGGAGGGCCAGGTGCTGCAATATGTTCAGATGTACAAACAGTTCAAGCAAACGTCAGATGCTGGAAGGAGGACAACAAGAAGCCACAATTTTTTTTAAAAAACAGTCTGCTGACCACAACAACACAGGCCAGCCTTAATCTTCTAGGACAAGGAAGGATTACCAGTCAGTAATCGCCCGCAAATGCCATCTGGGTGATACTTTTTTCCACTCTGGATTACGGTAGAATTCTGAAAGCCAAGCTTCCTGGTTTATTATCGCAATCAGCTTTCTAAGCACAACTTGGTATAAAAATAGAGCTGTATTTCCACTATTACTTTATCTAATGTGGAATCTGGCTGAGTGTCACAGAAGTATCAGACCGACATTTCTTTTCTTTCTTCTTTTTCTCCTGTTTTTGGAAAGATGGTATTTCAGCTACATGCCCTGAAAGGAGGCAAACCCACTTTGAAGGCAACTTCCAGGTGTTCCCACACCTTCTTTGTTTGACCAAGGCCATGGCTCTGCGGCAATGCAATAAACCTGTGTGCCCGCCCTGCAGAGTGACAGGGCCACTGTTAGCTCGTTAAACAAAACTTGTAAGTCACCAAATTCATTTCCTTGAGCACAAGCCTTTCAGCAGAACCCTTCCATGAGGACGATGGCCTTGGCTCCAGCGACAGCACTTGCAGTTCCTGCTGGTTCGAATACTAAAGCGGCCTGTCTTCAAGTGGGCAACAGTCTGTCACTATATGACAAAAACAGGCAATGTTCTACCTTTTCAAATCTACCTGATAAAAAGGGAATTTAGGTGTACTCTCCTTGAATTGGAAGCAAACACAACACCTAATATATTTTAAGCATTAAAAAAAAGTCAAGCCGGGCTCGGTGGCTCAGCCTGTAATCCCGTGCTTTGGGAAGCTGAGGTGAGTGGATTGCCTGAGCCCGCGGGTTCGAGACCCGCCTGGACAACTTGGAAAGACCTCATCTCTACAATAAATCAAAAAATTAGCCGGGCGTGGTAGCGCGCGCCTGTAATTCCAGGCTGAGGCAGAAGGATCGCTGGAGCCCATCAGGTCGAGGCTGCGGTGGCCGGGAGCGGCCACTGCAATCCAATCTGGGCGACAGTGAGACTCCAACTCAAAAAAAAAAAAAAAGTCAGGCCAGGCACAGTGGCTCAAGCCTGTAATCCTAGCACTTTGGAGGCCGAGGTGAGGGGATTGCCTGAGCCCACAGGTTCAAGAACAGTCTGGGCAACTTGGCGAGACCTCATCTCTACAATAAATCAAAAATTAGTCAGGCACGGAAGCACACGCCTATACTTCTGGCTACTTGGAAGGCTGAGGCAGAAGGATCACCTGAGCCCAACAGGTCAACACTGGGGTGGCCGTGAGTGTGCCACTGCACTCCAGCTTGGGTGACAGAGACTTCAATTCAAAAACAAAAGAATCAGTGTCTCTAGTGTGTAAATTATGCACCAAGATAGTCTATACTCAACTGATGACTTTTTTTTTTACACACAAAACACACAACGGATTATCTTTAAATTTTTTTATTAGCATCATGTTGTACTCTGTGGCAAGTTTTTATTTTATTTACAGTTTTTAAAGTTTGTTTATTTATTATTTATTTCTTTATTTAGAGTCAAGGTCTCACTCTGTTGCCCAGGCTGGAGTGCAGTGGCAGGATCACAGCTACTGAAGCCTCGACCTGCTGGGCTCAGACAATCCCTCTACCTCAGCCTCCTGAGTAGCTGGAACTACAGGCACATGCCACCATGCCCAGTTAATTTTTTAAAACATTTATTGTAGAGATGAGGTCCCATCATGTTGCCCAGGCTGGCCTCAATCAGCTCGCCTTAGCCTCTCAAAGGTTCTGGGATTACAGGTGTGAGCCACCACGCCCAGCCTAAAAGTTTATTATTCACAACAACAAAAAAATATGTTTTTTTCCTCTAAAAGGTACCAAAGTTTGGGCAACTATAAATGTTATTTACATTTAGAAATAAAATAAAGTTGTTTTTTTTTTATTATTTGAAAGAATGAATTGTCTGGTTCCACGGTCTCTTTCTGTGACAAGAAACGCATCAAAATTATGACCCTGGAACTAGATGGAATGTGGCTCATAGGGTCCCTGCCCTCTTGATATTCTCTGCATTTGATCACTAGATACTTTACTTGTTCCTTTTCCTAGAGTCACTGATATTAGAAGGTCATGGATACTGACACAGATACACGCAAGCCACAGTCAACTCCACATCTCTCCAGGCTTTGTCCTTAACCTTCGCTGTTGACATCCATGCTACACCCTCTATCTGAAATGCCACCTTTTTCCCGCCTGCCAAAATATTCATCTTTCAACATTCAGGCAGAAATGCCACCTCTTCTCAGACTCTGCCCCTCCCCCCAAGTCTCTGTCCCTTCCTCTCCCAGCAGCACAAGGGTATAAGAAGTACTGTCTGCTAGTGGCCATCTACACCACTACAGCACCTCTCTCCAGGATAACCTGTCCTAAAGTTTGAGTCGTAATCAATCAAACCCTGGCTTATGCACACATGGCATGCCTGATTGGCAAATGTGAGGAGTTAGAGTTTAAGTAATTCTCCAAATTTTCATTCTACCTTCTTTAGGTACAATCTTAGGACTGACACTCCTTACAGCCTGGCCAGCTGGATGCACATTCCTTCCCAGTGCCAAGAGGCAACAGAACTATTTTCTGTTTCCTTGTTTCTTGGACACACCCTAAACCTGGCCTAGACAAGTTTCTCGGACCAGAGTCTTCTTTTTATATATCTTTACCTGTCAAATTCCTACCCATTTAACAAGCTCCACTTAGTAAGTCACATATGGCCTGTGTACAAGGGATGTTCATTTTAGGTGCTACCTAAAATGTAAAAAATAATGTACAAATGCCTACTAAAAGCAGATTATTTAACTGCTAAAGAGAACATTCATGTAATAGAAACATAAGCAAACATTAAGTGATGTGGTAAAAAGGCATATATTTTACATGAATATTCTTGATACATTTAGTAAACAAAGAAAGTCACACTGTACAATTCATATTTGTGTAATAATTTAAGAGCAAGAAATCAACCAACCAAAATAAACAGGCAGAAAGAGAAATCCATGCCAATACAACCCCAGAGAAGGGCTCATACACTGCAGAGTCAGCAGAGGGCACCAGGGGGCAGCCCAGAGGTCAATTGTGTACCGCCAAGAAAAGTAGGCACTACAGAGCAACAACCCGTGAGACTCATGTCACTGGAAACGGACATGGAGGATGTACAAATGACTACAAAGAAAATTAATTTTCTGTCTGCCCATTAACATACCACTCAAACATGTCAATGCAGAGTCTCCCCAAACTTGGAAGACATTTAAAGGGCAATCTGATTTAAAAGAGAGGCAACAGGTCGGGCGTGGTGGCTCAAGCCTGTAATCCCAGCACTTTGGGAGGCAGAGGTGAGAGGATTGCCTGAGCCCACAGGTTCGAGAACAGCCTGGGCAACTTGGTGAGACCTCATCTCTACAATAAATCAAGAATTAGCCAGGTGTGATGGCACGTGCCTGTGATTCCAGCTACTTGGAAGGCTGAGGTGGAAGGATCACCTGAGCCCAGCAAGTGGACGCTAGGGTGGCCGTGAGTGTGCCACTGCACCCCAGCCTGGGCGACGGAGTGAGACTCCAACTCCAAAAATAAAAAATGATGTGGCTGCCCAACGAGAGAGGCAGACCATGGGGATTTGGGAAATGTGGACCTGTCATGATGACACAGCAGCACTCTTGACGGGGCTCTAACTAGTCAAATACGAGACAGCTGGGCCAAAAAAATAATTAAAATGGAATACACACCGTTGGAAAAATAGGAATTCAAAAGTTCATGCAAATAATAAAGACAAATAAATAAAGAGGGAGAAGTAAGACTCTTATTTACAGAAATCATCCCAATGATGCCATCCTGATCCCTCTTATAAAGATTCAGGCAAGAAGAATCAATAGATGCTAAAACTAGAAAGAAATTTTGAGGGCGAGGGGGTTATTTATATGATCTTAATGTGCCTGCCCCAAGATTAACTAGTTGCCAGAAGGGAAAATATAGTTAACAACGTGGGGGAGAAATGGACAACACCTTGACGGGATGATCAAAATGACCATCACCCAGTGAGAGGCTGGCCGATGTGTGTCTTCCAATGTGATACTCTGAATACCTACGTAGTGTTCAGGTTTGGAATGCAGACCCTGAATCAAATCATGAGGAAACATCAGAAAAATCCTAAACAAGGAAGGTTCTATTTGTTTAAAAGAGGAGACTATATTCTTCAAAAACATCAATGTCATAAAAGACAAAGGCTGCGAAAATGACCTATATCAAAGGAGACTAAAAAGATGTGACAACTAAAGATCATACCTGATCCTAAATTTGGTCCTTAGTGAAGGGGAAAAAGATATTCTCTAAAGCAGCAGTCCCCAAACTTTTAGCCTCAGGGACCGGTTTTCTGGATGTGCAAACTCACAGGGAGTGTACAACCTAGATCCCTTGCATGTGCAGTTCACAATAGGGTTCGACTCCTATGAGAACCTAATGCCACACTAATCTGACAGAAGACGAACGTGTGCTTACCACCACTCACCTTCTGCTGTGTGGCCCAGTTCCTAACAGGCCACGGACCGGTACCAGTCCACAGCCTGGGCACTGGGGACCCTTACTCTAAAGGACATTACTGGGTCTGTTGAAAAACTGCAATATGACCACAGATTAGATTACAAATCTTGTTTCAATTTCACATTTACTGAAGTTGACAACTATATTGAGAACATCCTTCTTCTTCGGAAATACAAAGTAAAGCACTTAGGGATAGGAGCCATGATAAATGCAACTTGCTCTCAAATAGTTTGTGAAATAAAATAGTATGCCTGTGTAGCTGTTCACACACATACACACACACAAAGAAACTAGTAAAGCATGGGGTAAAATGCTCACAGTGAGCAAATCTGAGAAGAAAATGCAGGTATTTTTTATACTATTCTTGCTATCTTTCTGTAAATTTTTAAAAGGCTGTTAAACATAATGACTGAGAAGAACTCCTCTGTAACAGATTGAGCAGCTGCAGCCTCGAGGGAGCCAGAGTGAAAGGCAACAGGCCACACCTCACAGCAATAATAGGGCAATGGCCTAATAGGCCAGGGATACGGCCACAGATGCATGGGCACATCCTGGTTCTCTGCCATTTCTGAGAGCTGAAAGGATTCTCTCCACTTCCACTGAAGAAACAACTGGTTCACCCTCCACAGAAAAGCAGTCTCACCATCGCAACCTTTGCTGATCACACTCTCCAGAGCAAGAACAGAGAACCCCTGTTCACAGACAGGATGAGAGGGCAGGAAGGCTAGCAGGATAATAAACAGCACCTTCCTTCCCCCCACGGAGCCACAGTAAACAAACCTTGGCTCAAAAAAAAAGAACTTCATTTTAAATATGAAAGTCAATTTAAAATCACAAGGGCTGGCTCAGTGCGGTGGCTCATACCTGTAATCCCAGCTCTTTGGGAAGCCGATGCAGGAGGATTGCTTGAGTCCAGGAGGTTGAGGCTGCCATGAGCTGGGATTGTACCACTGCATTCTAGCCTGGGCAACAGAGTGAGACCCTTTCTCCAAAAAGGAAGGAAAGAGGGAAGGGAGGGAGGGAAGGAACTTTGCATTAGAAAATTTGTAGTCCCTATACAAATGCCGTTTCTTTTTTATTTCTTTTTCTTTCTTTCTTTTTTTTTTTTTTGAGACAGGGTCTGGCTCTGTTGCCCAGGCAATCCCAGGTCATTGCAGTCTTAACCTCCTGGGCTCAAGCAATCTTCCTGCCTCAGCCTCCCAAGTAGTTAGGACTATAGGTGCAAGCCACCACATTCATTAATTTTTTCTTTCTCTCTCTCCATCCCCCCCCCCCACCCTCTTGTCAAGATTAAGGTCACTCTATGTTGCCCAGGCTAGCCTCAAACTCCTGGGCTCAAGTGACCTATCCTCTTGCCTCAGCTTCCCAAAGTGCTGGGATCACAGGCGTGAATCACTCTGCCTGGCCAGGAGTGCCATTTCTTCTCTCCCTTTATTTTCCACACTAATGGGGAAAAGTCTACTGTAGCACAGTATTACAAGAAAAAACTTTCCTCTTTGAGTGTCTTCTCCAGAATAAAAATGCATGAACTAGCAGACATAAACAAATTCAGAGCTAAATGCAACTACTCTTTCAGTGATAAATGAATTCTTTAAAAAGTACAAATTCATTCACTTGACCCATTGACTTGCAAAGAAATCCTCATCTGGTAAGAACGCCTTACATTCTAGGTAGAACGTCCTGCCCTCTCAAAATAATTGAAATTTAGTTAATGTCAGTAGCTAGGCCAGATGTTTTTTAAGTTTTTTTCTGTAAGAAATGTTCTTTTGAAGTATTAAAGAGCAACAATGAAACATAATAAGAATGAGACTTCATTCCCTCCCCTGACCAATCTCCAAACACATTTTCTGGTTGAGCTTTTAACTGGGAAAGTCAGAACCTGCTGAGAAGTCTCAACAATACCTGCATTCCCTATCACAAGGAGTTGCAGACTAGATTGCAAAATACACAAAAAGACCTTACTGTTTTCAGGTCAGTCATCTTGGGACATGTTGCTGCCACAGAGGCTTCATAAGCACTCCAGAAAACAACAGAAAGATAGCTTGATATTTGGCATAGACCTAGATAATGAACCACAATAAACAGACTTGTCTTGTTTAAGCTAGGGTCTTACTCTTTCCCAGGCTGGAGTACAGTGGCATGATCACAGCTCATGGCAGCCTCAAACTCCTGGGTTCAGGTAATTCTCCTGCCTCAGCCTCCCCAAGTGCTGGGATTATGGGTGTGAGCCATGGGGCCTAGCCAGATTTTCCACCGTATAAATAGAGTTTGAGTTAAAATTGTATGATCACTCCCTCCTACTGATTGGTGACTCCACAGTTACCAACTCCCGGGAAAGATCTTTAACCAGTGCTTCTCAAACAGTCACATGGCCATGTGCCACCTGGGGAGCCTGCTACAACACAGGTTTTGATTTAGAAAGTGGGGTGCAGCCAGACTGCCTTTTGGACAGGCCCCAGGTGATTTCTCACACTGCGAGTTTGGCTTCAGATGACAGCTGCTACGTTTGCCTGAGGAAGAAAACTGAAGCAAAATCTCCTTATTCTACAGGGCCTTAGCACTTTCCAAATATATATATTTGAAAATAAGAGACATATTTTGTAGCCAAAAGGGTTTGCTCTTAAAAATTGTTTTACAGTTACAAATACGTGTACATATTTATGGGGTATGTGTGAGATTTTATAACAAGCATAGGCTGTTTAAAGATCAAGTTAAGGTGTCTGGAGTATTCAGCACCTCCTGTATTTATCATTTCTACATGCTGGGAACTTTTCAAGTCCTCTCTTCTAACTATTTTGAAAAATACGATACATTGTTGTTAATTACAGTCATCATACTGCGGTATCAAACATTTGAATTTATTCCTTTTCTCTAACTGTTTGTACCTATTAACCAACTCTTTTTATATCCCCCCACGCCCCCACTCTTCCCAGTCCAGCCACTATGGAAAACGAAAACTAGAACTACCACAGAATCTAGCAAACCCACTACTGGGTATTTATCCAAAAGTTAAATAACAATGCCTGCATTTCCCATCACAAGGAGTCACAGACTAAACTTCAAAATACACAAAAAAGTCTTACTATTTTCAGGCCGGTCATCTTGGGACATGTTGCTGCCACTACAACTGTCAGACTATCATCTATCGAGGATACCCACACTCACGTGTCTCTTACAGCACTATTCAAAATAGCCAAGACATGGAATCAACCTGTTCATCAACAGATGAATGGACAAGGAAAATGTGGTAGATATAGAGATACAGATATAGACATAAATACACAACAATGGGACACTATTTGGCCATAAAAAAATTTAGAGATCTTGGTTGGGCACAGTGGCTCACGCCTATAATCCCAGCACTCTGGAAGGTCAAGGTGGGAGGATTGCTTGAGTGTACCACTGCACTCCAGCCTGGGCAATGGAATGAGACTCCAACTAAAAAACAAAAACAAAATAATAAAATGGAAAACGCAAAAGAAATTTTCAATAACATATTTCTTTTTGAGTGTGTGTGTGTGTGTTTGTTTTTGTTTTTGTTTTCCTGCTGTCCTAACACAAAGAAAGGAATTTCAGACAGGACAAAGCTGGCTGTGTCACGATAGAGTATACACTAGCGTGGTCTTTTCAATAGAATAATTACTTAGAGTCTGGAATTATAATAATAGGCAGGGTCTGGAATAATGGCTCAGTAATAAGAGAATGAAAGCAGGCCACTCTGACTAAAAATATTAACAATGTATTCAAGAGTACAGTGGTCTCTGTGGTGCAATCACTGGAAGAGAAAGAGGTTTAGTCCAAGCTAAATGTTTCCACTTTGCTGACTGAGTTTAAAGACAGCTCTGCAGGGGTGTATAAACACAACCAACTGTCAGAACCCTAAGAGGAATAAATGAACTGGTGGACCAAATTTTAATTTGCAAAAACTTCCACAATGCTTACACAGCTCTTTCTGGCAACTAGAGGCTCACATAAAACACTTTTTCTTAAGGGAATAAGAGTTTGTCGAGAACAGTGGCATTAATTTAAAATTAACATTGCGGCCAGGAGCAGTGGTTCATCCCAGTACTCTGGGAGGTCAAGGCAGGAGGACTGCTTGATCCCAGGAGTTTGAGACGAGCCTGGGTAACACAAAAAGACCCTGTCTCTACAAAAAAAATTTTTTAAATATGTAGACAGGTGTGGTGGTACAAGCTTATAGTCCTAGCTACTAGGGAGGATGAGGTGGGAAGATTGCTTAAGATCAGAAGGTTGAGATTGCACTGAATTATGTTTGTATCACCGCACTTCAACCTGGACA
>CAUYQG010062824.1:0-13795 GCA_963574415.1 Tarsius wallacei | reverse complement strand
AGAAAAACGAATGTAATTTGTGGCATTGTTCTTGGGAATAGATTTGAATTCAACCCAAAATGTAGTGTACTTTTGAGTAACTGCTGGGAGAAGATCGTGTGTTCTCTCGGGTTCCTGAATCTTTGGACATCCCGTGATCCTTTTGCCCTGAAAGTAGATCAAGTATTGCCTTCTTACAATATAGCAAAACTTTTTAAAAAATCTCCTTCTCTAAAGGAGAATTTCAATGTCAGTGTAAGATTTTTCCTATTTATGCTTTATAGTTATATATATTTTTTATCAAACTTGTTTCTGTAGCAATAAATTGTTAAGGCAGAAAGATACTTCTCGAGTAAAATGGCAAAAGGTGGGGTGAATCAAAACTGCCTTGGATGCTTGTGGTCTTTTATCATGGCACGTTCAAAAAACATTTTTCTTCGTAGAATATATTTAAGCTCATCAGCAGAGGGATTATAGATGTACTAAATATGAATAGGTTTTCCAAGTAGACAACTACTTCAGTACTGCCAAAACATGTATCCTTCAGCTCTGTCCGGTCAGATCTTCAGAATCCTTCTGTGAAAGAACAGTGAACCCTAAAGCCAAGTGTTCTTCTGGAAACATCTGTAAAGGCAGGCAGCCTATCTCCACAATCAGTAAAGCATATTCCGCATGCCAGGGCTTCCTTCCCCTATGGAAGAAACTGCTTGGCCCCAAATCCTGGGTCTGTCTCTTCTGTGCCATAATCTCTTGGACTTGTTCCGAACGTGTACTCCATAGATAAACACACAGTTCCTTTGTCTCTATACCACTTACGCAAAATCAGTCCCTTGATACAACACAGGGTGATTTCTCTCTTCTATCATTTCCATCTTTTCCAGTCTTGAAGCAAGTATAAAGCCTCCCCCTCCCCTGTTTATCTGTCACCATCAACTTTTTCTTCCTTTTTCCTCATCTTAATCCTCATTGTACCGTGGACTTTCTGATGGTTTCTTGTACTCATTTAAAACTTTCTATTTCTTCATTCTAAACCTCAAGCTGTTAAAAAGTTAATGTAACACATGACCAGAAAAAATGCATTCCCTCTGAGTAAGCTTGCCAGATTGGAGAAAAGCTCTAAGCCTTCACACAGGGCTCACGTCCGAGGAGTGTGCTACAGTGGGAGAATTCACACACAGCCCTGACTCGGGCTCAGCCCCAAATCCAGGAAGATCAGGTGGGAGTCCTAGAACAGCCAAGTCTCCCTAGGACATGACATCTATGAAATACATAAAAGTATTTTTAAATAGCATGCAAACATAAAATATATCTTTTACATATCATACAAGTATAAAGTAACAAAAAATGCATATACACCTAAGGAATATTTAAGTGTGTAGTTCTAAATATTGTACCAGATGCGCCATTCCATAACATTATGGATATTATCGTTCCATAACTTTGGGGTAACAGCTGCAAATAAATGGAAATCTATAGAACACCTAACATACATTCTACATTTAGTCAGGTTTCTGAATTTTGCTTTAAAATAACATTGATGTGAGATGTCTCTTCACCTTCAAAAATCATCAGTAGTCACAAAACGACATGCAAAATAGGCAAGCTTAAAGTTTAAAATCTTATACAGTCTAGCTTCTTGTGAGGGGAACACCTTACAAATGTAATGTGTGTTCTCTGACCTAAACTTCAGATCAACTCAGGTAATTAAGATGTAAACTTGCATTTCTACACAATTGTTTGCAGGTCTAGAGATTGATAGCAATGATTAACATTTTGAAATTAATAGCATAGAGGATAAAGACATCTGGCACATTCTAGCAACAGTTTTCTAAAGTAAAATGCTTTACCTGGGGACAATAACTAATAAATGTCACATTCAGTTCCCATGCCTTTCTTCAGCTGAACCTCAATGGTGGCCTCTGGGTGTGTGACATTTAAAATCATCTCTTCCTCCTCTCTTTAAAAAAAATCCTATGAGATACAATTCCAGTGAGGATTGTGATATTTGGCAATTTTTTCTTTAACTTGTCTACTTGCAATAAGTTAATATATCAAATAAACTCACTGATTTTACCAAGTCTGTAAAACTATACACAGAGGTGAAACTTTCATTAAGAGGGCATAAAATATCTGTAAGCATGATGCTCAAGAATTCAAAATGTCTGATCTTTGAGGGAGGCACAGCTCACCCTGAATAAAATGCCTCCCTCACTCTTAAGGAACCCTTCACATGAGTTCATGGCACCTTCAGGAAAATATCACAATTGCCCTTTAGACCTGAGCACTGGCGGTGATAGAATGTGATGTCCTGTCTTTTTAGTCTCAGTGCTTTGTGGATATGTGATCTGGTTAAAAGCAAGGGTCCCTCAGTGAGGCAGATATATGTTCAAATCCCTTTTCTGACACTTATTATGTTAAGGAACTTAGACACATTTCTTAATTTTTGAGTTCTAGTTTCCTGCTTTCAGCGAAATGCAGGTAATATGAAATACAAAAACCTAGTCTCCAGGCTGTTGAAAGGACTGTAAAAATGTCTGGAATGTTACAAAAATCTTGGTACGTACAATCTTAACTAATATGTGATCTTAAAACTAATTTTCACCATGGACCCATTCCCAATAATAATGAGTCACTGAGATTTTTCTCTCTCTACACACTGACTTCTCATTAGAACCTTTTTTCTTCCTATTCAACACACCTTATAACATTATCTTTGTGCTTCTCTGTCTTATACATGGCAATACTGCTACTGCAATGAGATTTTAAGTGATTCTGGAATGTTGTAAACATTACATTGAATCACAAAAGGCTGGGCTGGTGACACAATAAAAAAATGCCTGGCTGCACCTACTCGTCACATGCCTGCCTTCCTTTGCTCCGGACATTCCAACCACAAGGGGTTTTCAGAGCTCCTTGAACCCACCTTGCCATCGCAAGGCTGTTCCACACAGTCTGCGCCAGCGCCAGCGTTTGCTCTTCCTCATGCTACTCCCCTCTAGTCCTTCTGGTTTTAGTGTGGCAACATCCCACTCTTAGCTTAGGCAGCCCTTTCTGACATTCTCAAAGGGCACTGAATTTCCCACGGATCCCACCTGTCAGACCGTAATCACAGTTAGCTGTCTGTCTCACCCACCTACCCTTGCAGCTCTTCCTATGACCAATGTGAGAGAAAACTGAATGGTGTCTCTGGGGCTGACTGAACTCCTAGGCCTCAGTCCCAATGTCTGGCACACGGGGGCAATCAATCAATGTTGGGCAAAAGGAAGGATACATGAACAAATGAGTCAAATTTCACAACTTCTGGTGACGACTTTGAAACTGACATTCAGCTTCCGGTTCTCTGTAGTTCTCCTTCTCTTCAGTGTGATATCCCTGGGACCCAGAAGTACCTCAGGCCACGTATGTCATTGAAAACATATCTTGAGCCATGCTGAACCCCAATTGTCATAACACCCTAGAAGAAAATCTTCTTCGAGGCAAGAGGATGCAAGAGACATTGACAAGCTCAGGATCAATGGTTCTGAGCAACATTTGAGAATACCCAGAAGAACATCGGTGAAACTCTCATTTTTATTTTCCTATCACAAACAGAAAAGAACCCTTTCAACAATCAAAGAAATGATTTATAGAGCCTGTGGCTGATTTTTGTTACAAATATCTGCAGGAAAATAATTTCAACTTTAGCCCAGAACCTTTTGAAATAAATGGAGTAGTCAGGGAAGGATTTCATGTGGACCATCAGCATAATCACGCTGGATCAGTATGTGTGACTTTGGAAAGTCTCTTCATTTCTCAATCCCAGTATTGTCATGTCCTCATTTGTAAATGAGATGTATATGTTGACTTAGGAAAGGGTTGGGGGAGATGAAACCTAAAATATCTCTAAGATCCTTTCCTAGTCTAATATTTAACAATTTGTTACTCTTTCAATGAATGGGATTGAGTTAAGTCGTTGTAAGTAAATGGCCTGAACCAATACACTTTTGTTTTTCTGTTGTTTTATTCTGTGTACCAGATAAGAAAAGTGATAGCCTGAAATGTGTTCGGGAAAATGGTAATTTTAAAAATTGCAAAATCTCCCCAGTTGTGGAACTATAGATGCTTTGAATTAGAGTATTTTTCACTATAATTCCCTTGGGAATACATGCAGTTCTTGTGATCTCTGTAGACCCCTTTAGGCAACCTTATCCTTTTTGGGTCTGCTTTCCTGTAAGAGATTTGAAGCTACTTTGATCAGTTTTAAAATGCTCCTGCTACCAGTGGAAGTACTAAAATTATAAAATAAATACTGCATATTACTATATATAGATGGTCCACATATTACAATTTATATTTGAAAATGAAAGTGTTTGAAGACTTTCTTAGCTTGGTTGAGAAGAGGCAAGCAATAAAAAAACACTGAATAAAAACCAGGCTCATTTCATAAGGAAGATATTTTCTTGTAATGATTTTCTGACAAAATTAACTAATGCCTGGGCCAGTGCATTAAGAAATAATATAATTCTCACCATGATTCTTTCCAACTAGGATAAGACTTTCCATGTGGCTTTGCCTATGGGAAGATAATTCACTGGCTGAAAGATGTGGATAGCTATATTTTCATTTTATAATAATTAAAAGTTTTTAATTCTTCACAAAGAATCAATCGTATTTTTATTAACTTTAATCTCACAAAGAAAATAAAGGGGAAAAACCTTTTATTATTAGGCCCTAGTTCAATTGGGGGATTTCCTTGAGTTTCTCAGCACCCCATGGTAGGCTTGTAGAGAATAATAATGGCTTGATATCAATCTTCCCCTTGTAAGGCCAGCATAGACTGGTAGAGGCAGAAACCAAAAGACGGAATTCAAGAGTGTGTTTCTACTAACACTTCCGGGAAGGGTAGCCTTTCAAAGTTATTCTAAAATAGAAAAAGAGAAATGGACACTTCCATTTCACATCAAAGGCCTTCAGGGCAACCTGATTGAATGATAATAAATACTATCTACTTTTTACAAATATGATCTACTTTTTACTGTATGTGTATAATCCATATGCTATGAACTTTCCATAATTGCCATAAGACTATTTCCAAAATAAGACTATTGAGGCTCTGAGTAGTTAAAACTCACCGGTTAGGTAGCAATTACGCCGAAGCTGAATCCCAGTCTCTCTGTCCCTCCGATACCTCTCTAGTCTGCTGACATTGCCTCCTCAGAACACGGGTAAGGAGGCCAAACAGAAACTCCACATGCAAAGAAAGGAGCAGGCTTGAAAAAAGAAGAGAGAACCTGACATCAGGTGCATGCAGGAAATGAAACCCCATAAGAAGCACTTAAGAAAGGTTTGGGTGGGGCAGTGGCTGCAAAGGGGCCGGAGAGGCCTCCTACAGCTCTTTCTTAACCTCGGGTCCCAGTCCAGGGTGTCTTGGCTCACCCCAAGCTAAGTGGCCAGAAACATACGACTTGCACATCAGATCTTTGAAGCCAAACAACGACCAGTCATCACTGTCATCTTCTACTGAGACTATATCCAGGGGGCTAAGAACCCTCACAGGAATTAGGTTAGTGAGAAGGAGTAAGAACTAGCAGCTCTAAACACTAATCAGATATTGAAAACTGTTTTACAATTGGCGAGCCCTTTATCTTTCTGAGTGGGGAAGTCTCTTCTTCCCTAAAGTCGAGAGCAATTACCAGCCTGAATAGTCACGATTCTGTTCACTTCACATATAAAAAGTCCATTTTTCAAATTCTTTTATTGGAACCCCTACCAGGTTGTTCTCCTCAAACATTAAAAGAAAGAAGATTGAAACATGGAATGCTTTGAGGTCAGAAGAGGCAGCAATGAACTGCAAGGTGAGAAAAATTATTCCTGGCCCAGGTCCCTTGCAACAAGAATGCTTGCATTATTTTTTTAAAAGCTAAAAATAATACTTTTTTTCTCCTTTTCCTTACGATGAAAGCGATAACCATTAGAGAAGAATTGTGAAACAGAGAGAATTCAAAAGAGTGACAGAAATGGAACCACAGAAATCCACATTTGTACTACTCTGATGTACTATAACAGTTGTACTCTATCATGTTTTCTTTGTGAATCGTTATTTCTGAAAGGTGTGTATTTGGGCGTGTGCACACATGTGCTCAAAAGAATTAGGAGGGAACAAAAAAAGGATTCCCCACTGGAGGAGGGGGAGAAACTGACAATAAGACTTGAGGAGAAACATGGCTAGGAAGAAGTTCCTGGTGGCAGAAACAGTGGGCAGACCTGGAAGAGTGGTGCGAGGCAATATTAAGTTGTGCATTGCTGGCTATGTGGTGAGGCAACATTTCCACACCCCTTCCATTATCCCCCCACCTTCAACAAAATCTTTTCTACACAGTGCCTCCTATTAGTGGTGTTTTGCCTGGAATAAAGGAAGGAAAGGGCACTGTAATAAACTTGTTAATTGAATTCAAGTGGAGAGACTTTAACACTCACAGGAGCAGAGTTAGAGCGGAGATGAAAAACTCAGTAGGAAAACCAAAGAGACTGGGAAAACAGGAAGTCCTTATAGGAGGGGTTGGGGAAAATCTGGGCTCCTTGCTACAAAAGAAGTGTCTCAAGATAGATTTCTAAAAGCAGTAATGGGAGGATGGCTCTAGAATGGTGTCGATTCTGGGAACACGAGAATTGCTGAGAAATCTCACACGGACCCAAGCAGCACAGTGTTGAGTATCCCATCATCCTGTTTCACAAAACACAGCAAAGAAACCAAAAGTAGCTTTCAGTGCTCAGGCAGCCTTTCAAAGCAATGCCCAACAGTGTTCACATCAGGGCTGTGACCTTGGGAGAGGTCATTGCCTTCTCTGAACTTCACTTCCTCCTTTGTAAACCAGCGACAGACCTCATTCACACTGTGGGTCAGTAGGTATGTGAACTAAGGATATGAGCTGATGCCCTAGTCTGCGCATTGCTGTAGTGGAACACTTGAGGCTGGGTAGTTTAGAAAGAAAAGGGGTTTATTTGGCTCATCATTCTACAGGCTGTGCAGGAAGCATTTGCCAGCATTTGTTTCTGGTGAGAGTTCTAGGTGACTTCCCCTCATGAGAGAGGTAAAGTAGAGCCAGAGTGTGCTGAGATAACATGATGAGAGAGAGGAAGCAAGGCAGTGGTGGGGGGGTGGCGGGTAAGTGCCAAGCTCTTTTTAAACAACCAGCTGTCTTATAAACTAACAGAGTGAAAACTCACTAATTACTGCACGGGCAGCACTGTCATTCATGAGGAAGCTGCCCCCATGACCCAAACACCTCCCACTAGGGTCCATCTTCAATAGTGAGGATCAAATTTCAACATGAGATCTGAAGGGGACAGATAGTCAAACTATAACAAGGAGCGAGCACAGTGACTGGCACATAGTTGGTAGCTCCAAACATGAATTCCCCTCGCTCCCGCTGTTGTCAACATCTGTACTGAGTTTTTTAATACCCACCTGGCTCCTAGTAGTATTCTTACCAGGGCCATTTCTTGCACTGGAGTTTTCTGGTGTGAACCTTCTGGAGTTATGTCTCACTTTCTTTGAATCAGCAGCTCAGTGCCTTGCAAGAGGGTGATACCATAATGTAACATGTTTGGCAGCGACAATAAGCCCATGAAAGAAGACTTGTCAAGCATCCACTTGGAATATCGGTCTGTTTGCTTTCAAATGCCATACTTTGGACCTAGCTAGACAAGCTGAGGCAAGTTCAAAGGAAATACAACAGTAAAAGGAAACGCCCCAGTTTTGCCACATGTGAAATAGTTGCAGAAATTGCATTGAGGAGCCAAGAGGAGAGAAGATTCAGGAGACTCTATCATCATTGTCTTCAAGGGCTCCAGCTTGGGATTGATTTTACCATAGTTAATGCACCGTGCTTTTCCATAGGGCACACAGTGGTTGTGTTCTAGAGGATAACATTACTGACCCACCAGAGGACCATGCGGGCCATTTCCTCAGCTAAGGACCCAAGAGAACTATAACTGCTGTCTCCCTGACACCTAAAATCCAGGGGCTGTAAAAACTGGAGAGATTTGGAATCAAGGGCTGATGATCAAAGAAACAACTTTGCAATGCCCAGAAATTTACAGGGTTGGCACCTGCAGCAAAAAGGACCCCGAAATGTCTGCACTACCTCCTGCCTGTTCAATAACAGAAATCACAGTGACATAGAGTAAGTCTTGTGTTGATTTTGATCCAAATACTCTTTTAATTATTTTTATTTAGCCTCCAAATGAGCAAGGATTAAGGCCAATCTATACTGCATATATATATAAATATAAATATGAATAAATACAATATATTTATAAATATAAACATGAATATATATGTCTGTATAGAAATATAAATATGTATATAAATATTAGAAGAAAGTAAACTTAGCTTGCTCTGTATACCATAAGGACTAAAACTAGGACCACTGAATCTAAGGCATAGGAGAGAATATTTATGCTCAATGTAAAAAGAAGCCAGAGAAGTCAAAAGATAGACTAAGTTATCTAAATAGGTAGTGGATTCATCATCACGGGTATATTCAAGCCGAGGCCGTGTGACCGCTGGAATGTGGTAGACAACACTTAAGGACCTCACAGGCCTCCGTAAGATAACCTTGAGGCTTGCTTTTACTACTGGGAAGTTATGCAATTTTTTTTTTGAGTTGGAGTCTCACTCTGTCACCCAGGCTGGAGTGCAGCGGCACACTCACAGCCACCCCAGCATCACCCTGCTGGGCTCCGGCGATCCTTCTGCCTCAGCCTTTCAAGGAGCCGGAACTACAGGCTAGTTCTACCATGCCCGGCTAATTTTTTATTTATTGTAGAGACGAGGTCTTGCCAAGTTACTTGGGCTGGTCTCAAATCCACAGGCTCGGGCAATCCACTCACCTTGGCCTCCTAAAGTGCTGGGATGACAGGCTGAGCCACCGAGCCAGACCAGTTATGCAATTCTAAAGGCAGTGCCATAAAAAGAAGGTCCTCGACGCAAGAGACGTCAAAGCAGGTAGCAAGGGAGGACCATAGGGTGACAGGGAAATGTTGCAGAAGTCTTTTGTCCTGCAGTGTCCCTCAAGCCACACTGCCACAGTACACAGGATTGTCTGATAGAAAGAGTGATTGCACTATTTCTAGCCCATTGTCATTTGGACCCACATGTCAGTATGTCACTACTGATGTCTATGGTCCGAAAGAGACCAGACTCCCCAGATGATTTGGTCTAGGAGCTCTGAACCCTCAGGAGACACTTTGAAACGTGTCAGTCCTGCATGTGTGCCCCATTGAGAAAACATTCACATGTGCTCCCTTGAGAAAAAATTTATTGTTGATTGCAATATGTTTCTCATATTTATCTCCAGCTCACAACTACCATAAAATAAGGAAAACAGTGTATTCTGAAGAAAGGGCTATGGAAGCTATGAAACTGAGGCCGGGTTACTCACTTATCAATGAAACATATGGAAGAATAGTAATTTGTTTCCCTTTTAGTGAACAAATGTGATCTTCTGAGTCTTTCCCTGCGTGTAAATCTGCTCAGCTTGTATTATTCTTCAGCCTGTATCACCAGCACTTTCTAAAATGCCTACTACACTTATTCAGGGAAGGTAAGACAAAGTTACCTTTGTGCCTGATTGAAATACTGCTCTTTTGTCTTATTTTTGTTATCGTTTAACACCCAATATTTTAAGAGATTTTGTGTTCAGTCACACCCCCGTCCTGAGGAAGGCACAGCAGGGCCTGAGATACTCCTTGAGCTGGGGTACTTCTTGGACCAGCAGCTCTGCGAGGAGAACTCAGAAACCCCGACACAGAGCTTCCATTCCAGTCTGCTCACTTCCAAAGGCTTTCCTCTGCACTCCGTGAGGATTTCAACAACCTCCAAGTGCCAGAGGCAGGTGTCAGAAGCTGCCAGAAGGAGTAAGCCAGGACAGCTGTCCTACAACTTGGTGTCTGCCTGCACAGGTTCACAGACAAGGCAGCTCCACCTGAGTCCTGCCCTGCCGCCACAGCCAGCTTCCAGGAAACACAAAGCTGCTTGTTACCTAGCACAGTGTCTGCATAACGCCATTGCTTAGGAGAGGTGGCACCTGTCCAGCTCTTTGTCCTTGCTCTTCTGCAGCACAATGAATATATCATTCCATTAGCCCACAGCTTAGAGCCGATTTCACTATCATCATCCGTTTAGGGCTTAATAGTGTTTACCGAGGCTTTAGTGGGTTTCTTTGTGACCTGCGGCAGAGCCAGCCTAGCAACTGTCGCTAACAGGCTGGGAGCAGAGCCATGCCAATGCAAAATCAGTGGCTTACAGCATCTCAAGGCATTTGGCTGGTGTGCTTTGAAAAATCAAAAGGCTCTGACAAAAATAAATAATAAATCGCTAGGGATCAAAACGGACAAAGGAAATAACAAGCAACATATCGAGAAGTATGATGGTTTTTAGCAGCCTTGGATGAGGAGGAGAAAGGAGAGAAAGAAGGTGATGTGGCCCATTTATCAGACATCACAGTGGGAGTTGATGTCAGCACAGAGCATTAGCACTTAGTAATAGCTGCCCACAGGCACTCGGTGTGATTCAGAGCTCTCTGGGTAGGGGGCTGGTAGATGTAACCAGATGTGCCCCACTGCCCACCACTGTGGCCATGGAGTTTATCCTTTGTGCAGGGGTGGGCGCCAAGCCCACTGCCTGCAGGGCACTCCCCTTCCTTGCCGGTCTCACCAACCTTCACCCCCGGCCTTCAGCTGCCCAGAGCTCGTGAGCTAACTACCCAGTTTGCCTCGGCAAACTCATCTGTGAGCTAGGTTCCCAAAATACTCACTCACTAGTGTGAATTTAAATTTCTCTTTCCCAATAGTTGCATTTTGGTTTTTGGTCAACTCTTTGATAGCAGATTAGAGAGAAACTCTTATTCTCAATAACAATTCTACACACAAACAAGCCTGTGTTTTTGGACAAGAGCTGGGCTACAGGTCTGTGCCTGAAAGTAAATGTTCCCCAACTTATAATACTATAAGAAAGTGATTGGCAGCAGAGGGAAACTGCTAGGGGAGGGAGGGGCATACCTCATCAACAGGGGTACCTGTATAATCAACATTTGTATACCTAACCCTGAATTGTACCCCACATCTTTACAATAAAATAAATAAATAAAAAATGAAAGTAAATGCTCCCATGAGTCATCTGTATGCTCTGAATCTCACACTAACTTAATTGGAATCTTCTAGAAACTCATATTTTATTAGTTTTTTCCAGGTTCTTCCGACATTAGATTTTTGTTATTCTTTATCCTTGTTCCTATCCTACCCAATTCTTAAGACAGCAGCTAAATACTAGCCGTCAAACTATCTGACTCCCACTTTGTGTCACGTGTCCTGATGATTGTCTTTGGTTTTAAAAATCCTCATGGGAAGATTATTTCTCGATAAAATTGGGCTGATAGGAGTCAAGGGCAGTGCAAATGGACGGTTTTAGACCCGGCTTTCGACTTCTTGCTCAAATGCCTTGGGGACTTTCTACTAGTGAATCTCAGAAAAGAGATAAACCACTGTGGGGAGAGAGGGATGTGACCCCCAAGCTCTCAGATCTCCTGAGTGTTGGATTTGTTTGATCTTCACACAAACATGGTCATCACCGTGTGGCAGAAGACGGTTTTCATTCCCTGGCCGTGCCTTATTATCTCTCCACTTGTTTCCTTAGTTTAATTTATCTCTGTTTCAGCTTTCTCACCACTAAAATTAGAAACACTGCTTACTCGATTGCTTATGGAGCTCTCTCAATTCACCTAGCACCCTGAGAGACCAGGACCAGATACAGAGCTGTTGGGGTGAACTCAGACACACTGGGTCCTTGTTGACAGCCACCGCTGTTCACATGGGATGAGAGAGAGGCCATTCCCCCTGCACCTTCCTGTTTCCCTCTCCCCATCCTCTGTCCCTCATTCTCCATCACTGATCTTACTAATCTGACCTTTTTTCTTCCTGCTCCAGCTTTTCAGGCTGCGTTGTCCTCCCCATCTTCTGAGGAAATTTGTTGCAGTCCTCAGGAATCTATTCCTGACTGGTCAGAATTGCCCTGTCTCTAGGAAAGTGGAAAAGCCCTGGAGATTTGGGGAAGAGAATTTGATCCAGCTCTGGCTCCACACTGGAGGGGCAGGCAGGGGCCGGATGGTGGCACACTGCCACCTACGGGCCGGATGCCCCAGGAACCAGGATTATGCGGGGACAAGACGGGTTCCTGCGACTTCTCACCTGGTTGTCTTTGCAGAACAGACTCTCCTGAGAAGCAGCATCGTCCCCAGAAAGCGAGAATCATGGGGAAAGCCCGCAGATACTGAGGACTCATAGACTCTTCTCTAGGCTTCCATGTTAGGAGAAGAAGGGTTTGGACAGACTCTTGTAATGACATAAATCAACGTGTAGAAAAGAGCAGGGCATAGACGGAGTCAGATCCCACCATGCCTACTCCCAGGCGACCCGGGAGAAGGAACTTCTCCATCGCAGTTTCCTCATTTGGGAACGTGGACAGCACCACCACACTGGTTCTGACTCACAGCAAGCACTCTGGAAACAAAGGCAATTAAAATTATCCAGGGCCCGGTGGTCTTCTAAGTGTCTGGAAGCCCTGGAGGGGAGAGCCTTACATAAAGGATAGAAGCAAAATGCTTCAGAGTGATGAGTGAAGCCACTTAGCTGCCTTAAACCTTGAGATGTCAGGCATACATCAGCAGAGATCATCTCGTCCCCTGGTGCACAACTGGAGATGTGACTGACTGCCTTTGTCCCAGCCAGTGGGACCCTCAGCTGGGCAGCAGGCACGGGCTTTGCCCATTCGGATAGCACAAGCCCTGCAGCTGTGGTCCCTGTGCAGACACCCAAGAGCAGCCATCCACCTTCAGAGCAGGTGATCCAGAACAGATAGTAAGGGGTTCCCCCAAGGTCCTGGCCCTGCAAGGCTTGACACTCTTAGGTCTCATCAGCAGGCAGCCATTGCATGCAAATGCCCACAGCAGGGAAGAGCTGTTAAGAAATCCTGAACAGGCTTCAGTCTCAGGTGCACCCCCCATGCAGGAAAGCTGGAAAGGTTACCGCCAAGTGAAATGGACAGGAGCGTGGCTCTGAGCGCAGGAACCAAGAACCAAGATACCAGGAACCTCATGGTTTGTGCAGGAGAGGTGGGTAGGGTGGGGGCCAAGTGGGAGCTGAGCTTCAAGGCTCAGCAACGTTGGGGAGTATGACTTCTAACAGGAAATAGGGTGAAGTCCTAAGCCCTGTGTATTCGAATGTGACCCTATTCAGACATAGGGTCCTTGCAAATGTGATTAGTTAAGATGAGGGCATACTGGACTGGGAAGGGGGGGTGGGCAACAATCCAATATGACCAGTGTCCTTATAAAAAGGGGAAATTTAGAGTGATGCTGCCACAAGCCGAGGAATTACCCAGAGCTAGGAAGAGGCCCAGAAAAGATCCTTCCTCGCCTCTTCACGGACTGTGTCTGGACCAGTTCGCTGGTCTCAGACTTCTAGAACTGTGAGACAATACATTTCTGTTGTTTTAAACCACTCCGTTTGTGATACTTTGTTACAACAGCCTGAGAAGACTAATGCAACTTCCAAAATTGGTTCAATGACTGAAGCCAGATAAAAGAAGCGTGGGTGAGACCAGTGTGGACACAGACGTGAGGAACTGCTCAAGTGATCTTGGCTTGATCACAGCATGGATGCCAGATTCCTAGGGTGAGGAGTTCAAAAGAGACATAGAGAAAGACAGAGGGAGGGTAGAACTGATAGATAAAAAGAAAGTGAGACAGAGACAGGGAGATAGAGGAAGACAGAGAGA